>PVKP010016290.1:9309-48599 GCA_004027715.1 Plecturocebus donacophilus
TAAAAAAAAAAAAAAAAATGGCAAATATTGTAGAATTAAGAAATAAGCAAAATAGGCTAGGCACAGTGGCTCACACCTGTAATCCCAGCACTTTGGGAGGCTGCAGCAGGCAGATCACCCGAGGTGGGCAGACACCTGAGGTCAGGAGTTCTCCAGACCAGCCTGGCCAACATGGAGAAACCCCGTCTCTGATAAAAATATTAAAAAATTAGCCAGGCGTGGGGGTGCATGCCTGTGATCCCAGCTGCTTGGGAGGCTGAGGCAGGAGAGTCGCTTGAACTCGGGAGGCAGAGACTGCGGTGAGTCGCTATCGCCATAGCACTCCAGCCTGGGCAACAAGAGTGAAAAACTCCGTCTCAAAAAGAAAAAAAACAAAGTAAAATAAGAGGGGGATCGAGAGTGTGCATGTAGAGGTATTTATAATTTTACGTGAGGTGATCAGTGGATGTGGTAAATATGTGAGTAAATTTAAAAACTAGTAATGGAACAGAATAATAATGTCTTGTTAATATAACAGAATGAAATTAAAATATACAATAATAACATGTCAGTCAGATGTCCAAATGGAGCTAAACTAATGTTCTTGTATTTTTGAAAGGGAAGATAAATGAATTTATTAATATTAGACTTTAAGTATATAAGACAAAATCTCTAGAACACTGTCCCCAAAATTAGTAAATGATCTATATGTTCCAAAATTCTTAGGGAAAAAATTTGATTGAAAATGCTTTTGTAATAAAAAGGAAACCAAAAACGGAGAAATAAAAAACAAAAAAGTTAAACACAGAACAGCAAGTACAAAATCAGATGGCAGATTTAAACTCAAACACATTAGTATTACATGAACTATAAATTGATTGAATGCTCCAATTAAAAACAAATGAGAACTACATTTAAAAACCAAAACTATAAGCCACTTACAAAAGACTTCTACAATTACACAGAAAGTTTGAAAAAAGAATGAAAAATAATAACCATGCACATGTGAAGCCAAAGAAACTTAGTCTAACTCTATAATTAGACAAGAGATTTCAAGGAAAAAAGAGGATAACTCAAAATTATACATGTTTAATTCAACAGGTAGACATAACAATTGTAAATCCAATTTTAATTAATATAATCTCTAAATCTATAAAGCAGAATTTATAATATACCTGTCAAGCTGTTTCGCATATACATAAAATGACTAATTTAATGTTTAGGGATTTTACACTGCAATAAAAACGGCCTTCTTGGAAACATTCAGTTTTAGTTTGCTTTGAATTGTTTTTTAAAATCTGAAATCAATATTATAATCTCTGCTTTCTTTTATCTGTACTTGAATAATATATCTTTGACTAACTTTTAACTTATAATCTCTGTGTATCATTTTATTTTAGTCAACAGTTTACTTTTTTTCCTTAGTCTTTCAACAAGTGAGGTTAACTCATTTACAATTATGATCTTAACAGATATGGTTGAATTTACTTCTGGTTTTGAAGGTAATGGAGCACATTCAGACACAGGGAGATGGAGAACATTGATTGGATTTAATTCAAGTTCCAATAAATAGAAGCTGGCATATACTCAGTCTGTCTGTATTTAACTTCCTTTATTTTTAAAGTGGAAATAACAATAATAATGTATTATTAAATATATTTATACATATAAAATGTTTAAAATGGTGCCTATAGATATGCACTTAATTAGTATTTTTTACTTTATTCAGATTTTTATCATATATTGTTACTTTACCTTCATCTTCAATAAAAATAAGCTTTCTCCTTAAGAAATATTTATTATATTTTAATTTCTTTTAGTTGTCACATTAACTAAAGTTATGGGACATTAAACTAATAATTGAATAACTTAATGCTCAGTACCTGCTGTTTCACTCCTAAAATTCCCCAAACTTTTAAAACTCACACTGTGGCATGATATAATCTAAGGAAACACAGGTTGAAAGAAGAGTGAATTTATGTTTTAATCTGTTTTCGATTGCTTCAGGAGTTACTGATGGGGATGGTTAGAGTGCTGTCAATATATGATGGTGAAATGGGTTCCAAGTGATTGGTTTTTGTTTTATCCACAGCTCAGCTTCACCTTCACACCCCATCTTTCCCCCACACTCTTAGGTGGTCAGCCAACATTTACCCTTTCTCTTCCTCTTACTGACTTTGCCACAGAGCTTCTCATTAAGGAGGTTAGCAAGTTACTCTTGTTATTTTCACTTTAAACAGTGTATTGCCCTATAGCTAGTAGAAGTCTGTGGCATATGACACCATGCTGACATGGGATATCCCCCTTGAGTGTATTCATTTGCTCATTTCCATAAGCATCAGGCAAATGATGAAGGCCCAAACTACAACACAATCTTTACCAGAAAACTTAAAATTGACTTCTTAAAAAAAAACTTGGCCCTCTTCACAGGCATAGCCTTCACTCACCTCTTTTTGGTAGTGGGCTGCTATTCCTTTCATAACAGATCTTTCACATTTCTTTTTCTTTTTCTTTTCTTTTCTTTTTTTTTTTTTTTTTTGAGACATAGTCTCACTCTGTCGCCCAGGGTGGAGTGCAGATAGGCTGGTCATCTTTCACATTTTATAAGACATCAATCTTTCTTTATAGTCACTGAACTAATAAAGTGTCTACTTAGATTTTATATTCCTGGAATCATGTTCAAACCTCAAAATAGAGATTATACTTATTGTTTTAACACTCTTAGCTCTAATTTAGGAGAAATTATTAAAAATAATTTGCAGTGATAAATTTTCTCACAGCTACATCTCTGATGTAACATGATATTAAATTTAATATCATTTTTAGGTATAAACAATGTTGATTTTTCAGTCTAAGAAAAGGAGAGTCATTTTATAAAATCTTAATTTTTAATAAGGATAAAATAAATGATGAGTTTTCAAAAGAATTCCTGGTATTATTGCCCTAAAAAGTGCTTCCAAATGTATTTGAAATTCAAATATATTAATACAAGTTCTATTTATATTTAATTTTTAAAGAATATGCAGAGATTTTAAATTAGGGCATATTGTAATTTTTTGCCAAAACAAATTTTTCCATAAATGATATGCTGAACTATGCTCCAATAAATAAGTCATGCCTAGGTTAAGAGTTTATTTTTAAAGAATTCCTGATAAACTTGTGGATATCTATCTAATTAAGCTAAAAAATAAATGAAACTTAGGGAAGAAAGAACTTTTTGAAAGGTAACAGATATGCATTTGATAATTTATTCAACCAATATTTATCCTGTAAATGAAATATTACTATGCAAAGACACATTTTAATTCTGAATTAACTGTATAAAAGCAATGAAACCTACATTACAAATTAAGTAGTTGTAAAATTAACTTGTCAAAGTACAAGTAATAGGGGGCCAAATTAATGAAACCACATTCTCCTACTGAGGTTACATGGGAAATAAATAATTTGAAATCAGAACTCTTCATGAATCATTTGGTGTAAATTGCTACTAGGACTAATAAGATGAACAAATATTAGATGAGCAAATTTCCCAAATAAAATAAAATCTGACTTTCTGTTATGAGAGAATATGATTGATTTTGCTATGTTAACAATCCCCAAATCACAGTTGTTTAAATAAAAGTAAACAAAGACTTATTTCCTGCTTATTCTATGTGCATATCAAGATCAATGTGAGCAGAGCAGCCACTCTCTATTATGTGGCTAGTTGTGGCAGAAGAAAATGAGCTCGAGAAGATCACACTGGCAATGAAATCTGGCCAGAAGATATATCTGTTCTAAATTCACTGGACAGAACCTGCCTTAAAGCCTTATCTCCCCACATGGAACCCCCGAAATGTGCAAACCTATAACATGTCAAAAAAATGGGGTAGGGAGTTAGGGAGGGATAACATGGGGAGAAATGCCAGATATAGGTGATGGGATGGAAGCAGCAAACCTCATTGCCATGTATGTACCTATGCAACAATCCTGCATGTTCTTCATATGTACCCCAGAACCTAAAGTGCAATAAAATATATATATTTATAAATGAAATAAAATACAATAAAAATAAAATAAGAAAAAAAACCGGAGAGTTGGAAATAATTGGTGAACAGCATTATAACTATCATATTGTTCATACAGTATATTTTCAAATGTGTTAAGCTGACAATAACACAAATAATACAGTAATAGTAAACTAATACCAATAAGCAATGATGATAAGTTTTAATATTTTATGGTATCTCTGTACTGATATGTTATCAGGTATATATTTGCCATGCCTTCTAATTTTTAAAACTTTATAGTGGTACTTCCCAATATTAGATTTTTCATATGCCAAGATACTACTGTAGCTACTATTATGAAATAAGTTAGTTTTACATCCTTAAAGGCATTACATTTTAAGGAATGTGAAAAATCTTTCACAGGTTTATCATCACTTTTATATGTTCCATTTATCTTCTGAAAACTGGTCATTAATCTCCTACTATACCTAATTTATAAATTAAATTTTACCATAAGTATGTATGTTTAGGGAAAACATAGCATACATAGGGTAGGGCTCAGTACTATCTACAATTTCAGGCATCCACTGGGGGTCTTGAAATGTATCCCCCATGTATAAGGAGGTACTACTACACTTAACTATAATGGCTCTATAAAATGTTCCATAATTTAATCAATTTACAGTCAATAAAATAACAACCTGTACCATATTAATTATCTTTCACTGTAAGACAATAAAACCAGGATATTATTTGAATGTTGAAGTTTTTAGAAAACTATAAATTATAATGTGTTTAGAAAGAGAAAAACTTAAAACTACAAGAGGAGAAACACTCAAGAAACTCAATGAATTAATGAGTGATAATTATGGCTTAAAAGAGACAGGAGAAGTTTTTTTTTTTTTAATGGATAGATAGCAACTACAGACAGAAAAAAGCAATGCAATTGAGGCAAAATGTCATGCTGACAAAAATTCAAAATAACTTTTCAACCTACATTTACAAATGTTAAAAAGAAAATATACATGTACGAATAAACAATGAGAAAGGCAAAAGTTGGTACTAAATGGTTAAATGCAACCAATTATACAACAGCACAGGTAATGTTTTGAAGCCATTAAAAGTGTTAACTTTTAAGATGCCATAGAAATATAGAATTACATTAGCAAACAACAAAAAATATAAAAAGGTAAGTATGCTATAATTGCAAACATGTATGCACAAAGAAAACTGGCGCAAGAAAGAACAAATGTGAACAGAATAGTATGAAGGTACAGATTCCCCTTTTTGCTGATACTCTAAGTTTTGTTGTATATCATAAAATAAAAATAAAAATAATAAAAGTCAATCTATAACAAGATATCATCTTAGTGACATGGTGAATACATTTGAAACTGATAAAATGTTGGCTCCCTTAATAAGGCTCCTAATATGAGTTAGTTGAAAAGATCAACAGTATTTAAAAATAAATGTATACATCAATTAGATTAATTTCTATATGCTTGGAGAAATTTATTTCTTAATTTGGTATTAAGATCTCTATTTTTATTTATTATGCCTGTGAAACACACTTCTGCAATTGTCATCTTATTAAAATCCGAACCTGTAATCTCAGCACTTTGGGAGGCTGAGGAGGGGAGATCACCTAAGGTCAGGAGTTTGAGACCAGCCTGGACAACATGGTAAAACTCCATCTCTACTAAAAATACAAAAATTAGCTGGGTGTGGTGGCAGGAGCCTGTAATCCTAGCTACTTGGGAGGCTGAGGTGTGAGAATCGCTTGAAGCTGGAAGTCGGAGGTTGCAGTGAGCCAAAATCACGCCACTGCACTCCAGCCTGGGAGACAGAACAAGACTCCACCTCAAAAAGAAAAAAAAAATCTGAACCTACAGCAATTAAAAACTCAAAAATTGATGTCATCATCATTATCTTTATTATGATAATCCCAAAATATTTTATAAAATGATATAATTATTTATTCACTCTATTAAGGAATCCCTGAGTTATTAGGGAGAAAAGAATGAAAGTGCCTTTAAAAAGCAAAAGTAACTAATTAAATTTTGAATAGAGTAAGCACCGTGAAATGAAAGGAAACAAATGAGTTTTAAATTTTTATTCACCTGGATTAAAATTCTACCTCGGTGACACTGAGCAAGTTCTTAATCTGTAAATGTTGATTCTCTCATTTCCAGTTATCCTCATTACAATAGCAGTGAGTATCTCTGCCTGTCAATTCCCTCATCTGCATAATGACAGTATCTAAACTTACTTTTTATACCCCATTCATAATCCTCGAAACATCCCAGTTACAGTGCCAGACAATTCTAGGCATTATATATCTTTCAAATAGTTTAATAAGCTCCACAATACCATGAAATAATTGCCATGGCAGAGATTGACTAGCTGTTAATGAAATTCATCTCCTATCTTTCCTTAACACAGACACAGAAGAGATTTCCTACCCATACCCCTCTTTTACTTAAGTGTGTCAGTCATAAGCTGGACCTAAATTCTGGGGAGTGGAATGTGGATAGAAGTAATGTGTATCACTTCCACACTGGCCCCTAAAAGTTCTTCATTATCTTGCAATTCTCCCTTATCTTGTCTTGACTAATGGCTGGATACCAACTCCCAGTGCAACCTGGGAAACTAAATCTGAGTTGCAGTTGATGCATCACATGATGGAAGAAGCCAGCACCTGGACTAGAGCTAACCTGACACTCAGTAACCTTCTTTTTGGAACGTACATCATTGAGAAACACACTTCTATAGGATTTAAAACATCCTACATTTAGGGCTTTTTGTTACAACTGTCAGTATTACTTTTACCCAGTTGAGTGCTATTATTTTTATTTTAAATTGAGAAAATTGAGGAGCTTTGAGTTTAACAAATAATAATCACAAATCAAGTAAAGAGTTGCTCTAGAATACTAACCTAAATAATGTGTCTCTAGAACTAGCACCTACATATTTAGTTTGTTTATCGATAAAAGATAACCAGTGTATTAATCAAACAGGGCATGCATTCTCAACTAGGATAACAGTACGTGCAAGAGGTTTATGGGAAAACGGTAAAATTATGAGATATTACAGTTTTTTTTGGACTTCCCAAAGGCTTCAGTACATAAGCAGATATAGAGTATATCTACAATAGTAATGAAATGTTATGGGAAACGGAGTAATTAGGAAAAACACATCTGGAAAGGCACCTTAGGGGACAATAATGAATAAAAGGTTGAGACCTACTGAAACAGGGGATGGAGATTAACAACTCATCCCATTATATGAAGTACAAAGCAATCATTTTATTTTATTATTACAGAATTTGTTGGATATACTACTTTTCCACAGTTAAAAATAAATCAAACAAATAAATAGCACATTGTCTGGCTTAGAATGAATGACACTGAAAATTAAAGAAATTCATGTTACCCCCAAAAAACATGTCCAAGTCTACCCAAAATGAAAGAATGAGAAAGAATAACCTAGAACATTTTGGTGTATTTGCATACATCTTCTTTATTGCAACTTGGATAAAATTAGGTATTTAAATTTAAAAAATTTAAAATTTATAAAAGAAACTCACCTTCAAGATACTTTCCAATTCTAAAAACTTCATTCTATAAATTTACTACAAGTAAATGATTTCTGATATTTTTTCAAAGAGGATGTCCATAGTTAGCACCATATTTTATAAGAGAATTTTATCTTGTTTCGGGAGAAGAAAAACAATCTAATCTTTGTTCAGGTTATTTTTTATAGTAACTAAAAAAAAAACACCTCAATGCTCTTGTCTCTTGGTTTAGTGGGGGAGAGGAGAGTATTAGTTTTTCACTTCTAAAAATTGACACCCAATAGCTAATAACTGAATTTAAGATGTTAGAATTGTGGGTAAATGGCAGTTTTCATCTAGCATTTATCTCTTTCCTTGCTGGGTCCTGCTCATGGTCAATTTCATTTTACAGTCCTTGCAATTCTTTCCTCCCATCACTCAATCAAGAATGAAAACTGTTAGGTAACCTAAATCATGCCCAGGGGTATAAGTGCATGTCAGAAGAGTACATCTAAACTGAACTTTCCCCAGAATTTAGACAGGAAAGTGACAGATGTCATACTCACAGAGAATCACAGTGAGTCTCAGTGTGATGTGAACTAAATCTAGTATGTTTCAGGTTTAGTAAGGATCTCCTTTCTTTCTCTAGAAACTCATTTCCCTGAAAAGAGGAATACAAAAGTGGCTCCAAAATAGAATAAAGGACTTTTGGTTTTAACTCTAATACGCAAAGAGCTTGCAAGTTGCTCCACCCTCAAAACAAGTAAAAGTTGGACAAGCTGAAAACCATTCACTTTTCTTGAACCTATCAGAGAAGTGAAGTCACAAGGCAAACCATCACCCTTCAATCTGGAGACAAGAGAAACACAACAGAAGTCTCACCTGAAACAGAAGTCACTGGAACTGTAAATTGATGAGGACACCATGAAATGGTAATGTAAATGGTGAATGAAATGGTAATGTTGATGAAGTACTGGAGGTTAAGTATGAACTAGCTTAGAAACTAACTAGAAACCAAAAATCAGAAACTAGAAACTCTTGGTGGCCATAGTCTTGGGTAAACCTATACATTTTCATTGGCTTTACTTTCAGAATACCCAGGATGTTCTCATGTAGACACATCACACACACACACACACACACACACACACACACACACACACACACACAATCCTTTCATAACTCTGGCAGAAGAAATGAAGAAATAATCATTGTGAAATACACTCAAGTCTGTTCTCCAGGGAAAATCACTTTCCCCAACCTTTGTTCCAAATGGAGGAAGAAAACCCCTTCCAGCCTTCCTGTCACAGCAACAGATGAGGAACATAGTCATAAAGAGTCAGGGCTTCCAAGAAATAGAAATACTGCAGCCAGGTAAAGAAGTAGGGTACTTGGGGGGATGGGGGACCTATATTACTGTAGAAATACTTGCAAAAGTTACATCCCCAAAAAGGAAACCATATAAAGACTGAGATTTAATCTAAAGACTAAAGAATGCTCTCCTTCCCCTATGCCTTACCATCATACCAGTGAAGCTGCCAATAGCAACACTGGATTAAAGATGAGAAAGTTACAAAACACAGACTCATTCTTGAAGAGCAATATTTAGGAAAGTTCAATGTCAAGAAAAAACAACAACAACAATCCACTAGGGGAATGTAATACCTCTGGCTCCTATGGCTATATCAAGCATTAAACACAATTGCTACCTAGAATAATACAAATCTTCCCTCTAAAGATCTATTTATCTTAGTTCCTATATGTATCTTTTGACCAAAACAAAAAAATTACAAGGCAAGCTAAAAGGCAAGAATATGAAGAGATAAAGCAGTTATCAAAACCAAACTCAGGGAAATCTAGGCAATATCATTCAGAACATAGTCACCAGCAAAGATTTCACGATAAAAACATCAAAAGCAATTGCACCAAAAACAAATATTGGCAAATGAAATCTAATTAAATGAAAGCACTTCCGCATAGCAAAAGAAACTACCAACAGAGTGAAAAGACAACCTACAGAACAAGAGAAAAGTTTTCCATCTGAAAGAGGTCTAATATTCAGCATCTATATGGAACTTAAATTTACAAGAAGAAAACAACCCCATTAAAAAGTGGGTAAAGGACATGAACAGACACTTTATATAAACAGACATACCTGCAGCCAACAAACATGAAAAAACGCTCAACATCACTGATCATTAGAGAAATGCAAATTAAAACTACAATGAGATACCATCTCATATCAATCAGAATGGCTATTAGTAAAAAGTCAAAAAAACAACAGATGCTGGTGAGGTCGTGGAGAAAAAGGAACACTATTACACTGTTCTTGGGCGTATAAATTGGTTCAACTAATCTGAAAGACAGTGTGGTGATTCCTCAAAGACCTAGGGATGGAAATATATTCAACCTAGCAATCCTATTACTGGGTAGATACACAAAGGAATATAAATCATTCTCTTGTAAGACATAAGCATGCATATGTTCATTGCAGCACTAGTCACAGTAACAAAGACATGAAATCAACCTAAATGCTAATCAAGATTGGATAAAGAAAATATGGCACATATATACCATGGAATACTATGCATTCATAAAAAGGAATTAGGTCATGTTTTTGCTCTCTGATCTTTGGTATTCACTAAACCAATGTCTTTGCTTGGTATTCCCAAATATTCTTGTTTTGAAAATAAGGTATAATAAATAGGAAACATGAGCACAGTTGTCACTAGACAATTTTAAATTAATCAATAGAAAGTCTTGTTTCAATGTACTTTATAAGTTGACCAATAAATTAGGCTTTGCAAATATAGTTTGATCAATTCCAGATGCAAAAGGCTAAGGGCCACTGGGTCATTGTCAAGATAATGCTACCTGTGAAGACTCCTTGATGGCTGACATTAAGGCTCCTCTTGGTAAGAACTAAGCATCTCAGTTTGCTCTGCTCCTTCTTAGCCACAGTAAGCCATATAATAATACTCATTTATGCTTACAGTGCATATATATACATTTTATTGGCTTTGTATAGCCCTGTAAGGGGAGCAATCTAAAAGGTAGTGTGTCCATTTTAGAATCAAGGAAAGTAAATCTTAAAGAGGTTAAAGAGTCATCCAAAGTCACACAGGAAGTATGTGTCAAAAACCAAACCCTATCTTCAATCCAGTAATTCACTTGTCTTCTCAAAGAATATTCTTTGGAATATTAGCTATGTGATATTGCCTATTAAAAAATTCCTGATGATTTTGTTAACTGCATATTGCTTTTATATTTTTACAACAAAATAACAAAGATCCTCAAGCCTAATAAATGTTTCAACAAATCTTTTGTAGAGAAATCCAGCATCTCCTAGTTCTATTTTATTTGTGAAACAATTTTTCATTGATCACCTGTTAATATTACTATCCCAATCAAAAAATAAAGAATTTGAGACATTTTCTAGTGCACCCTTCTCAATATATCCATGCAACCACTGTGGTCAAGGTTGCTATCATCTCTTTTATAAAAGCAATATGTTCCTAACTAGCATTCTGTTTCTGTCCTTGTGCCCTGTGGCAGAGACTACATTATGTTCTCCAAAACCCATTTCCTTTTCCTCCTGAACACAGATTTAGACAGCATCTCCCAGCTTCCTTTGCTGTTAGGTACAGCATATGATTGAGTTCTTGCCTGTGAGTTACTGATGAAAACAATATGCACTGCTTCTCAAGTGTTTTCCTTTTCTCTTCCCCTGACTGCAAAAAAGTAGGAAGCAGTAGACACTCTAGGGGTGGAGACTCTAAGACAGACACAAGCTGAATCTCTCACCAACTACATGGACTAGAATTCCTCTCTGCCAAACACATTCATTTAGTTATACAAATAAGAGAAAAAAATGATTACTGTGTTAAGCCAGTGAGACTTGTTTTTTTTTTTTTTAAACTGTCATTAATCTAATCTGACTAACGCACCTCCCTTTTATGTACTTTACACAATAGCCAGATTGATCATAGTAAAATGTAAGTCAATTCATGTCATTCCATTGCCTGGCATTCTTAGAGGTATCCCTTATCACTCAGCTTAAAAAACAAAATCCTGGCCGGGAGAGGTGGCTCAAGCCTGTAATCCCAGCACTTTGGGTGGCCAAGGTAGGTGGATCATGAGGTCAGGAGTTCAAGACCAGCCTGGCCAATATGGTGAGACCCAGTCTCTTCTAAAAGTACAAAAATTAGCGGGCATGGTGACGGGCACCTGTAGTCCCAGCTACTTGTGAGGCAGGAGAATCACTGGAATTCGGGATGTCCTGAGAAGTTGGGGATTGTGATTTGATAATGTTAGATTACTACCAAAACAACTAGAAAGACTGATTCATATCAAGATTGAATGTGTACAAATTTCCATAAACTTTCCAAAGATAAAAATTCTATTATTATATGCTCAAATTTAAATGTGTACAGTAGAAGTCTAGTATATGTATATATTTTCACTATCTTTTGAGAATGCTTAAACTTAAAATGAGTAAATTGGAATAAAATAATCTGACATTTGCCTTTGACGTTAAGGCTCCTAATTTCCCTAAAAAGTACTCTATTTTGTCAGATTCATCAGAACCTTCAGTCTATTGGATATTTTAAAACAATCCATATGCGTGTGATCACATCAATGAAACCAAGAAGACACTTATTTCTGACACGGCTGCTTTTGTTGTTCTAGCTCTTGAAATGTTCATAGCAAATGCCAAATATCAATTAGAGACCAGTGTAGTGTGATGCCTATGGGGGCATATTTCTGATGGAAACTGGCAAGCTCCCAATTTATCTTCATATTGCTCAATATTTGATTGTAATGACTTTCAGAAGCTAAAATTCTTAACTTTTTCTTCAAAGCAAGGTTTGGCAACTAACAATCTCTAACTGTGTTCTCTAGGTAAACACATTAATATGTTTTGGGTATTTTGGATTGGAATGATGGTGTTCAGTTATCCTTGCCTACAGTACTTCCAACTAAGGCAAGAAAGGAAAGGTACCTAATGAAGGATATGAATCAATTAGCTAATTGTGGAGGACTGGATCTTAGCCCTGCTAGAGAACCTCTGCAGTGCAGCACACATCTCTCAGAGACATCCAACCTTAGGGATGAGGGAGGTGGGGTATTTGTTTATACACTGTCTACTACCAGTCACTGATTGAGGGTTGCTCCTGGCAAGCTTTAATGTCCCATCATTTCTGGACTGCCACATAGGTGGGAAAGTGAACTTCAGCAGGGAAAGGAAGTCCTCAGTATTTTCTTGCCTATTATATTGGCGATTGGGTATTAGGCTGGCATACACTGTAGGGGTAAGAGAATATGGGCAGAGCATTGACTGACTGACTGCATCTACTACAGATGTTGAGAAATGCTGAAAAAGAGATCTCTCTTGACATGATCTCTGGGTGATACATTGCAGGGTCCCCTAGTTTCCCCCTCCCTTCTTTCTCTGTCCTGACCCAGAAGCATGGTGGCTTAACTGCTCTGTGACCCAGCCACCTACATGTTTTCCCCTTCAGTCTTGAACCTTCTTAGGGAAACCTAGAATCTGTGGATTTTTGAAACACAGCTTCCTGGAAATAGCCATATAAGCCCTATAACAATTTGGCTGTGAAATAAAGATGTTTCATAACCTAAAAATCCCTACTAGCTGAGGCAATCTGCAAACATTCTATTCCTCTGGGTTAGAATGCATTTCTCTTGCAGCAAAGAAAGACCTGACAAGCTTTAAAACATGTCCCAGACCACTCTCTTTGATGTTCATGTTTCTTGAGTGCTTGCATCCTTGAAGCCACTGGTAAAATTTGAGACTGAGTAAGCTCTCTGTTCTTCTACAGTCTACTGAACAATCTGATCCTTTGTGTTAATTCAGTGCAAAATATAAACACCCATCTTTCCCTCAGAGTTCAGAAGCAAATGACACAGAGACAGAAGGCATTGCATGATGGATTAAAGAACCTACCTTTTATAGGCAAACACAGTGAGTTTCCTCAGATTTACCCTGAATAACAAAGAGCAGAGAATCAGCTCTTTATTAGTAGTATTAGTATATAAATTAGCTTCTAAATCCCATAGAAGTTAAGCTGGACGGCCACAAGCCACCCACACAGGGGCATTCTACTTACTGGATGATAAAGAGTAGATCAGAATGTGTATCTAATTATAAAAAGAACAAGAAAGGAGCTCTAATTTCCAATCACTCTTCATCCATAGGAGAGGAGAAAATCTGGGGTGGGAAAAACAGCCAGGAGTGTTACTCTTCAAAATCTCTCCAAATGGAAGTCCCTGTTAATATTCTGAATGTTGGTGTACCCTCAAAATTCATGTGGAAACTTAATCCCCAATGTTTTGGTATTAAGAGATGGAGTCTTTGAGAAGTGATTAGATCATGGGGGCTGAACCCCTATAAATGAAATTAATGCCCTTATACAAGAGGCTTAGAAGTAAAAAGCAAATCATAAGTCCCCAAGCCAGCTGAATTTCCCTGACTGAATTCTGGGCACTTATTCTTTTCTGTACAGCTCTGACATTTCCGCACAGAGCCTATTTCAACTGCTTAGATGTTGGTGTCATCCACTGACAATTCAGAGTCAATATGCATGTTACTCACACAGCCCTTCCAGTATTGTCATATTTGTCTTGTATCTTACATTTTTATATCCACTGGATTGCTCGCCCTAAACTACATCATAATCCTCATCTCGCTTGAAATGCCCTCTCGTATTACTATCCTTGCAGCAGGTACTGATTCCATCTCAAGTGCTAGGTTCTGAAGGCTGCATAGTTTGACCCATGCTCTGCACACAACCATGTTTACCACCAGGCCCCAATATCTGTGCTCTGCATGTGCCCTTCTGTTTCCTGTCCTGTATAGCTAGGCCAAAATTTTACAGTTAAAGAAGTGTAGAGTAGTTAAGAAAACCTCTTTTCTAAATCTCCCATTCAAGGGAACATGTTTCAGGAATGTACAGTTAGTTTAAATTCAAATTATCTGATTCTTAATACTATGCTCTTTTAAAAAAAAGCAAAAGAGATTCTTTGTTCAGAGTAGCTGTTTATTTCTATTCTCTATCCACCTGTACTTATCTTTCAATTTGAGCTTAAGTCTCATTCATCACTTTTATAACTACTCCTATATAATCTTATTTCTCCCATTTTTAATTCTTTGTATGTAGTTATTTCCAATGAGTTTAGACTATAATTAGTTTCATTATTTGTATGTAATATTTCTTCCTCCCTGAGGGCACAAGACATGTCTTACACTTCTTTGGTAATTCCCATTTCAGTTAGTGAAATGTCAGTTATATTTAGAAAGAAAATCTTACCCTTTATAAACACTCTGTTTTTTCCTTTTAATTATTTCCCTTAAAATAAAATACTTGTAGTATGATTGTCGGTTAATCATATGCTTAAATGCATAAACTTTTATTAAAAGCTTCCAGTTGGTTCTTTCAGTTATTTTTGCTTCCAGGGAAAATGTGTAATTCTTGGATAAGATAAAATAAAGAATCATTAACATAACAAATGCATTACACCCTGATAATCTTAGCACTTCAACATTATGGTAATTAGTAATCTTGAAATTACTAAATGATTGGCGTACTAGGGTTCACTACTCGTTATGTACTTTTCCATGCTGAGAACAAAATACACGAGTACGCCTTAGTGTTGACTCATGAAAACTATGAGTAAGTCGGTACGTTCATAATTTGCAATAAATGGTTATTTCAATTTAAAGAGGAAAAGTGGTATTATGTAATAAATTATCTTAACCAATCAGGTCAGTGGAAGTACAAATTTGTCAATTCCATCTATAATTCAAATTGTATGATCTCTTAATGACCAACAGTAAATACAAAAGATAAGCACTTAAGTTTTCCTCTTGATTAGCAAGATATACTGCTAAAATTGGAATTATAGGCCAGGCATGGTGGCTCACACCTGTAATCTTGGCACTTTGAGAGGTTGAGATGGGTAGATCACCTGAGGTCAGGAGTTTGAAACCAATGTGGCCAACATGGTAAAACCTTGTCTCTACTCAAAATACAAATATTAGCTGGGCGTGGTGGCAGATGCCTGTAATCCCAGCTACTAGGCAGGCTGAGGCAGGAGGTAGCTTAAACCTGGGAGGCAGAGGTTACAGTAAGCAGAGATGGAGCCACTGCACTCCAGCCTGGGCGACAGGGCAAGACTCTGTCTCAAAAAATAATAATAAAACAAAATTGAAATTACAATCATGTTAAAAAATGTTTTAAGAACTTACTTGGGCCAGGTCAGGCACTTGGCTACATGATGTGAATGTATCTCAAATCCTTTTTTTTTTTTTTTTTAAATACTTTGAGTTTTGGGATACATGTGTAGAACATACAGGTTTGTTACATAGGTATACACATGCCTTGGTGGTTTGCTGTACCCATCAGCCCTTCATCCACATTAGGTATTTCTCCTAATGCTATCCCTTTCCTAGTCCCCCATTCCTTGACAGCCCCCAGTGTGTGATGTTCCCCTTCCTGTATCCATATGTTCTCATTGTTCAACTCCCACTCATGAGTGAGAACATGCTGTGTTTGGTTTTCTGTTCCTGTGTCAGTGTGGTGAGAATGATGGTTTCCAGCTTCATCCATGTCCCTTCAAAGGACATGAACTTATCCTTTTTTTATGGCTGCATAGTATTCCATGGTATGTATGTGCCACATTTCCTTTATCCAGTCTATCATTGATGGGCATTGGGGTTGATTCCATGTCTTTGATATTGTGAACAGTGCTGCAATAAACATACATGTGTGTGTGTCTTTACAGGAGAATGATGTATAATCATTTGGGTATTGGGATTGCTGGGTCAAATGGTATTTCTAGTTCTAGATCCTTGAGAAATTACCACACTGTCTTCCACAATGGTTGAACTAATTTACACTCTCATCAACAGTGTAAAAGCATTCCTATTTCTCCACATCCTCTCCAGCATCTGTTGTTTCCTGACTTTTTAATGATTGCCATTCTAACTGGAGTCAGACGGTCTCTCATTGTGGTTTTGATTTGCATTTCTTTAATGACCAGTGATAATGAGCTTTTTTTCATGTGTTTCTTGGCCACATAAATGTCTCCCTTTGCAGTGTGGTGACTCCTCAAGGATCTAGAAATAGAAATACCATTTGACCCAACAATCCCATTACTGGGTATATATCCAAAGGATTACAAATCATTCTACTCTAAAGACACATGCACACTTATATTTATTATGGCACTGTTTACAATAGCAAAGACTTGGAACCAACTCCAATGTCCATCAACGATAGACTGGATAAAGAAAATGTGGCACATATACACCATGGAATACCATGCAGCCATACAAAAGGATGAGTTCATTACTTTGCAAGGACATGGGTGAAGCTGGAAACCATCATTCTCAGCAAACTGACATGAGAATAGAAAACCAAACACCACATGTTCTCACTCATGAGTGGGTGTTGAATAATGAGAACACATGGACATGGGGAGGGGAACATCACACACCAAGGCCTGTCGGGGGTTGGGGGTATTAGGGGAGGGATAGCAGAGAATGAGGGGATTGGGGAGGGATAACATTAGGAGAAATACCTAATGTAGATGACGGGGGGGATGGATGCAACAAACCACCATGGCACGTGTATACCTGTGTAACAAACCTGCACATTCTGCATATGTACCCCAGAACTTAAAGTATAATTTTAAAAATTCAATAAATAAATAAAGAGCTTCTGTATAGCAAAAAATAATGTCTTCCTTTGAGAAGTGTCTGTTCATAGCCTTCTTCCACTTTTTGATGGGGTTGTTTGTTTCTTTCTTGTAAATTTGTTTAAGTTCTTTGTAGATTCCGGATATTAGCCCTTTGTCAGATGGACAGATTGCAAATATTTTCTCCCACCCTGTAGTTTGTCTGTTCAATTCTGACGATAGTTTCTTCTGCTGTGCAGAGGCTCCTTAGTTTAATTAGATCCCATTTGTCCATTTTGGCTTTTGTTGCCAGTTTTTGGTATTTTAGTCATGAAGTCTTTGCCCATGCCTATGTCCTGAATGATATTGCCTAGGTTTTCTTCTAGAGTTTTTATGGTTTTAGGTCTTAACGTTTAAAACCCCATTTTGTAAAATGGAAAGTAAGACCCTCAGAGGTTAAATAATTTCATAATCCCTATCTTGCAAAAAGATCAGTTTGTTACTATGTATTGCTACATCTGTGTCTATTTATTTTCTTATATTTTATGGATAATACTACACATTATAGGAGTTAATAGGAGATAATTGATGTAAGATTTCTAACATCATGAAAAGTATTGAAGTAATGTATTAAGAATACTCCTGCTTTCCTTTCTTTCTGTTTATCCTTACTGCTCAAAATGGGGTCCCCAGAAGACTATCTGGAAACTTGTTAGAGAAAAAGTGTTCAAGGCCTCCAACCTAAAGTCAGAGTCTGTACTTTTAAAATATTGTCAGGTGGTTAAATTCACATTGTAGTTAAAAAAAATAGTCCTCCTTTCTACATTTCAGATACATAGGGAGTGAGTAGAGCAGAATGAAGCTGTCTATGGAGTATGTATTCAACCTTATAGAAACCATAATTATCTTATTTTTATTGTTATTTATTAAGCAACACTCATATCTTTACAGCTCTAAGCATGTCAAACAATTTTATCAGGAAAAAAATAAATAAAAGCACAAACTATGAACCAAAGGATATACAGGAAAGCAAAGAAAAACTTCAAAGGCTCAGAATATGAAAGTGGTAGAATTCTGGAGTGCAGAGCTGCATTCCTTTTCCCCACTGAGATCAAAGAACTTATTTTCACCTGTCAATACATTTTAATTCTGGCTATGTGTAAACTTCGGGTCCTACAGATAGCAAATCGAATTTAAAAATTATACTGATGTCAGAGTAGTGACAAGACAATCTCAAGATCTAAAAAGTGTAGAAAAATGTGATTTAACTTGTATACAGTTAAACTTGAAGGTAGTTAGAAATGATAGATTAAAGAAAAGAAGTTAAATTGCCCTCAGAAGAATTACAGACAAAAGATAAGCTGATTTCCCCTCAAAAACCAGTTGGCAAGTGACTGTGAATGATGTCAAAACAACAGCAGTTTAAGACAACAGACTCCTGGTTAAGGAAGTTTTTTATTCTCTATCTTGGTTAAAGAAAACATAGTTCTAACTTTCTTTCTCCCCCATAATTATCTTCCTAAATCCAAATTTCGAGTTTGCTTCTAGATTTAGACAGCTCTCAATTTAGAAATGCTTGCTTTGTTTACAGTATGCACTTCTGTGTATCATTCACTGATACTCTCAAATCAATTCATATATCAGCTATTTAACATTTCAAGCTATGCTGTGATAGAGCTGTGTATTTATCTTTAGGTCATATCTCCATTGCCATTTTGACATGAAGAGTAGTTTGTGCAGCAATTTGAATATTGTATCTTCAGCTGATTAGTTTGTAAAACCAAAGTACTATAAATAATAAGTATGTCTCAAAAAATGCAATGCATCTGAGATTTAAAAAAAAAAAAAAAAAAGAACCAAAAGAAAAGTTGATTTTACTTCAGAACCAAATTAGAGGTCATATGTAGAAATCAGAAAATAAAAATGCCGAAAATTATCCAGAATGTGACAGCTTTGTTAGAGGCCTTAAACAAACAGATGAGGAGAATATTAATCCTTGATAATAGTTTTATCACTTCCTACTAGATACAATATTGCCCTGTGTAGTTTGTAACTATTTTCCCACTTACCTAATGATCTGACCCATGGGGAAGGAGTGGTGTCCCAGTATTCTCCTCACTTGTATCATGACAAAATAGTAGTTTTTTCAGTAATTAACAAAGTCTTAAAGATCTGCCCTATTTACATAAGAGCAATAAACTAGCTTTATCAAATATCACCTTCCTCTGAGGAAAACAGTGCATTTTGTGACATGTAAAATTAACTTCAAAGAGCCATGCAACTAATGTCAGGTAGATAAAAAGACAAAGGTCTAGTAAAAGATGGCTAGCATTAATTGAGACCTATTGTGTGTCAGCAACTGTGCTAATCTCGTCACAAGAACCATTTCATGTAATTCACTCAATATACCATGAGGAAGGTACTGATATTTAACAGATAAGATGCTGGAGGAAAGGAGAGCACAACACGTTCCCCAGGATATAGACAGGGTGCTAGAACCCAGGCTATTTTCACTTCAGCAACCTTTCTTGGCCACTTACAGTAAATGGTGGCAAGTGCTTGTCATAAGTTATCTAATTTGATCCTTATTCTAACTTTATGATGTACTTTTGCAGTTTCACACACACACAGAAATTTTTAACTTAATGTTTTCTCATCCTCCCCTCATCCAATCTTTAGGTCTGATTTACTCTGTCTTAGATGAATAGATGGATGGATAGATGGATGGATGGATGATTGATAGACAGATAAATAAATAGATAGATCTATCTAACTTGAATCTTTTCTATCCGTCCCACTTTCATTACTTGGTTCAGGTGGCTGTCAGCTCATAATAGTCTTTTCAAGCTACCTATTTACTTACACTCTTGTACTCTTCCAAACCAGTCTCTACAAAGAAGTCAGAGTGATCACACTGAAAAGCGAATCCCATCATAGGAACAAATCATTTTAAAACTCTTCAATAGCTGCTAACAGCTTCTCACAGCTGAAGTACAAAGTCAGTAATCAGTATATTGAATAAAGAATTTTTGTTGAGGAAGCAACTTTGTTATTGTCTCCCTCTCTCCATTGGAACCTGCTTAGTAGGGGGTGGGTCCCCGATGTCTGGCACTTGATGAAAGCTACAGAATTTATCTCCCCTTTTAACATATAAAATAATGATTAGGATCACTTACTGTGTTACCAGATTCATTGAGTTTAAATCCCAAAAACACTGGGCAAGTCATGTAACTGTGTGCCTCAGTTTTCTCTACAATGCAGAGTGAAATCAATTTCTGCATTTTAGCATGATTATGAGGATTAAGAGTTAACAGTTTTTACAACCATGTTTGACACACAGTAGGGGCTATGCTTGTTAGTTATTTTTCTTATTATTAGGAAATAGAAAAATTTGGCTGACTTTAAAGTCAAAGATATAGTTCAGTAACTTAGTAACTATAAAAGCCCTAACCTGTATGAATAATTTGAGTTTCCAATTTTGTTCACTGTAAAATATCTTCTATTCCCCTTCCCTGCCACCTGTTAGCTGCTATTTCTGTCTCCTCTCTAGGGCCATGAGGAGGAAGAAAAAAAGGTGAGAAGAATGCCTAAGTTCTTTCTTGACTAGAATTATTGTAAGATGGCTCAGCAATTTCTGAATGTGACAGGTGTTTAAAGCTTTCTTTACCTTATGGGATGCTTATAAGAGTTTTTGGCAGACACCACAAAAGAAAGTTGAGTACACTAAGAATATTCCACTGCACATCCTGAGACATAAGCAACATTGTCCTCTGGTTGTTTGTCCCTACTCAGCTCCTGGATTTCTGACTTGGCATCCACCAATCTTGGAGACAGCTTATCTCTACATTCAGTATCTGAGGCAGGATTTACCATGGATCCAAGATCACTCTCTCTTTACTACCATCAGTGGAAGATTTTCTAGTAAAGTAGCTTGAGTAGCTAAAAGCAAAGCTCTTCCTGTGTTCCTATAACATCCTTTATTTCTCATATAATAGAACTTTTGATACTATGTTATCATTGTTCTTTGTGAATGGTTACTAAAATGAACCATACTGGATAAAATGCAAGAAGAATATGATTTTATACTTTGTTCAATTTCCCCTTTAAACCCCTTCTTTCCTATGATAGATAAAATTTCCATTAAAATTCATTGCTTTTCAAGTTACTTCATGGTCTTAAAAATCCCAGTCTAGTCTGATATAAAAACCACGAGAGCTAATCACTTTCACCTTCAATCTTCCAGTTTGTCTTGAAATAGACAAAACAAGAAATCTGCAGCCTCTTTCTTTCTTTGCCTTGAATTTTCACTCTACATTCTCTCTTGACTCCTCCATGTGGGATGGAGAAGTGGCAAAAAGTAGAGGAAAGTTTAAATGACGGACACAGTCACCTTATGTCATTGACACCGTAAAATGGCTGATGTCCAAAACCTGCTTTTTGTTTTGTAGGGTACTTGTGACTTCTTCTGAGAATCCTCCCCTAGAGACCTCATCTGTTATTCCTAAGAAGTGATGCTTCCAAATGCAGGACACTTACAACGCCCCTTAGTACTCTGTTTACAGCCTCCTTTTGCTGTGGTTACTACATCCCTTCAGCAGGTCATCTTGGACAAAGTCCTATTCAAGATTTCTCACAGTTCTCTTTCTCATGTGGTAATCATATCAGATTTACAAGAAATATGGTCCATCCCCTGGCTCACATGCCAAAGGTAGTTATATGGTTTGGCTGTGTCCTCATCCAAATACCATGCTGAACTGTATTCTGAATTATGATCCCCATGTGTTGGGGGAGGGACCTCATAGGAGGTGATTAGATGACGGAGGTGGTTCCCCATGCTGTTCTTGTGATAATGAGTGAATTCTCAGGAGAACTGAGGGTTTCCTAAGGGGCTTTTTCCCCTTGTGCTCAGCACTCATTCTCTCTCCTGCCACCCTGTGAAGACATACCTACTGCCATGATTGTAGGTTTCCTGATTCCTCCCCAGTCATGTGGAACCATGAGTCAATTAAACCTCTTTTCATTATGAATTACCCAGTCTTGGGTATTCCTTCACAGCAGTGTGAGAAAGGACCAAGACAGACAGTATCTCCTTGCCCTGCCACCAGGTAAGCAGGGACGCTGTCCATCCTCTTACCTTTTAAAAGACAAATAAGAATTAAAGATACTTATTTTTATTTTAGTAAACCATAAACTAGCTTTGATACTTTTCTAGTTCCTGAGGACTCAAGTAAGCTCCGTGTGTGTGTGTGTGTGTGTGTGTGTGTGTGTGTGTGTGTGTTAGATACCCTCATTTGAAATGAAAGGAAAGATGAAGCTTTCTCCTTTCCAAGAGAGAAAGAAGGGCAAATACCACAGAATGCTGACTTCTTTCAATGAAATTATACTTCCAAGAATCAGATTCAAATGAATTCTCAGCCTTGTCTTACTAACTGTGGAGGGTGGGTGATACTGCCAGAATCATTTCCCTTGTCATCTTTTACAAGTCTAGCTTAGATGGTTCAGCACTCTAATTTGAAGTGCAATGGTATTTCCTGCATGTCTGCAGTCTGAGAGATATTAAGCATCTTGTATGTGTAAAAGTCTCCTTTTAACACCCTTATACACTATCACTTATGATATTTTCAAGAGGGTATAGAATAATGTCTATCTTGCTGATACATTGTTTCCCTATCCCTTAGTTCAGTTTTAGTGAACATAAATATTTGTTAAATAAATAATACATGAGTTAAAATGATTTTGAGGATATTAGCCTTGGTTTTATAGATGGACCGAAATATCTAAGGCTATTACACCATATATTTGTATGTAGGTATGTCTGTGTGTGTGTGTATATATATATACACACACACATATACACACACATGTATACACACACAAATATACATCCATGGTCATATCATTGTACATCTAGAAGATACAAATTTCCTAGGTCGTTTATATTGTGGTCTATGTAAATAAATGTGCTTTCCTGAGAATTCCATTTATGTAGTTAATGAGAATAGTGCCTCCTGGAATTGTGTAAAACCTTGAATATATACATTATATAAATGTGTAAATATTCTAGCATCTGATATTTAATATACTTAATCACATTTATTAAATATCTACTGTGTACTAAGCTTGATGATAGAATATATGGTGTTAGAAGTCTACAGAGATAAACAAAATAGAAAATTGTTAAGAACAGGTCAGGCGCAGTGGCTTGCAGTGGCTCATACCTATAATCCCAGCACTTTGGGGGGCCGAGGCAGGTAGATCACCTGAGGTCAGGAGTTCAAGACCAGCCTGGCCAACATGGTAAAACTCCATCTCTACTAAAAATACAAAAATTGGCTGGGTGTGGTGATACATGCCTGTAATCCCAGCTACCCAGGAGGCTGAGGCAAGAGAATTGCTTGAACCCAAAACAGAGGTTGCAGTGAGCCAAGAATGTTCCATTACACTCCTGCCTGGGTGATAGAGCAAGATTCTGTCTCAAAAATAAAGAAAGAAAGAAAATTGTTAAAACAATAAAAAATGATTATAGGCAAAAATATGTATAATCATAGAAAATAATTAGAATAAATTTTAACAAAATGCTAATAATGTTTTTTCAGGGTCACAGGAAATGAGTTTTTTACTTTTCTATTTACTTTTAATGTTTTATGGAAACACACATAGCTTTCATAGTAAAAATAAACATATTCTACATAATCTTTAGATATTGATATTTTATGTATTCAGATCACATCAACATGTATTCACCACATGATATTAAAAAAAACTTTGCCATAAAAATTTATCCAAAAGTCACCATCTGATAACTGAGAGGAAAATACATAAACCTGAAAATTGAGTGACTCAGGCAATAAGCTGGAGGACTGCACAATGCTAATTTAGAAATATTAATAGTTTATGATTCTGTACAGCAAGCAAACACTGGCAGCAAAAGATTTATTTAAGTAGTCATTTAAAAGAAATATCTCAAATACTTAGCATATTACAAATGCACTCAAACTTTTATGGTAATGGCTATAGGTTTTTGTTTTTTATTCCTATACTATTATAATTAAAAAAATTTTTTTTTCAGAAATGGTTTTTGCTAAAAAGAAGCTATTTGTTTACTTTCTGTTTGCCTAGCATGTGATGAGGAAACAATATGTGCATTAGTAAATGAGTTAGAACTAATTAAATGGTTATGTCACATCATATAAGGATGCGAGAAAAGAAAACTGACCACACTGTCAACATCTTAAGTTATTTTGATGCCAATATAGACTCTTAATATGGACTCCTAACAACAATGATATGGATTTCTTGCATTTAAAACATACTGGTCACTAGTTTTGCATGAAAGTGTCACTTAAGAGGAAAACTATTTTACCTTGGACGTTAGGAGAAAAGACATGATGCTAAAGTGTGTTGAGAGAATCATATCATATTTATTTATGCCTAATTGTAAGAGGAATTTATCAGTGTTGCCACACTAACACACCAGTACAACACAGCCATACAATGTGATTCCCATCCTATGTTTTTGAATATGAACATTGAACTATATGTTTGTGAAATTCTTCATTAGTATTGAGTACATAGATATATGATTATATTCTCATTCTAGAGACCTAAGATATCTTAGTTATAAGACCTAAGACATCTCTAGTTACAATAAAGTGAACTTTAAAAATCATGATGTCATTGTTTATGAATTACATGTAATTTTATTATTTTTCTTAAGATTTATGTCATCTATAACTTCTAAATTTGCATACAGTAACTTGTCCTTACACACTGATTTCAATTGCAAAATACACAAACTTTATGTTAAAAATTAAGTTTGAATTAATAATTTGCATTTAGGCAATGGTCAAACTTGTGTATTCTGAGAAATGACCTCAAACATTATAAAATCAAATATACTTTGTCCGCCTTTGAAGGAAATGTATGTCACCACTCTATCTCTTTAAGAGGGACTAGAGGATGAGGAATCATGTATATAAAAAGAACTATATTCTCCATGTTTTTTATAACTTTTATTTATTGGTTAATGAAATTCCACTTTTATACTTGAAAAAACAGAGAGTAAGTTCCATAACATAGCTTTTGATAGTTTATTTTTTCCCTCCTAGTATCTTGAATTTTTTTGTAGTATGTGTCAAGTTAACAAAAATGAAATGAACTTCTATTCAATCAATGAAAGCTCTTTTAGTCATAGGTACATGAAACTTAGTTTAAAATTTTGATTAGCTGAGTTATAGCTCAAAATACTCCATAAGCATTTCCTAATTATTTTTCTTTCATAAGATATTTGTGAATTTGCAAGACTATGTCCAAATACCCACAAATCTGGAAGGGAATGTCTTGTCTCTCCTACAGACAGACTTTATGTAAGCATTATAGAAAGAAGACTCACCTCTTCCTTTTCCATTGTACCTGTTACATCCATATTTCAAACCAGAAAGGATCAAAGACATGTTTTAAAATATAGATTGTTTGACATTTCAACTTTGCCAATATGTGAGAGGGCCATGGATTACCATGAACTACCATGGTTATTAAATAATGTACTAAATTTTGTTCAATGTCAATGGTGCACTGACAAAATACAAGGTAATCATTATAGTTTGGGACCTTTCACCAAAGTGTTGCCCCATAAGTTTTGCTAGAGGGCAGTCAGAGAATACATGTAAGCCTCAAAGGAACTAATACCATAATGTTAGTCTAAATAGGATAGGCTTTAGAACAGGTATCCAACAAGAAGATTCTGTTATGCCCGCTGATACATACAGGTATCACATTATCACATCAACCCACATGAAGATCTTACTCTGCTACCCCAATATTAAACCAGTAAGATGGGACATGAACTATCATCTTCTCTGTTTCCCTCCATTTACTAGTCATTTAACACTTTGGGAGAAATAGATACGCCAATACTTTTTTTTTTTTTTGAGATGGAGTATGGCTCTGTTGCCCAGGCTGGAGTGCAATGGTGCAATCTCGGCTCACTGTAACCTTTGCCCCCTGGGTTCAAGCGATTCTCCTGCCTCAGCCTTCCGAGTAGCTGAGATTACAGGTGCCCACCACCATGTCCAGCTCATTTTTGTATTTTCAGTAGAGACAGGGTTTCACCATGTTGGTTAGGCTGGTCTTGTACTTACACACTGACGTCAGATGATCCACCTGCCTCGACCTTCCAAAGTACTGGGATTACAGGCATGAGCCAGCACTCCAGCTAGACCAATACTTTTAAAATATTGAAAATATTGACTGAAATTTTACCACTGAGACATACTCTTCTTAAGTGCTACTATTTCTATATACAGTATGCAGTATAGGATATTTTATTGTGAATAATGATTTGGTTATTTTGGCTGACATGTTAATGAGGGGGAAAATTACATACTTAATGGGAGCATTTAAAATTCACTGAAATCTTTTCAACTGATCTTTATTTTATACAGTTAATACTATATTTTGTACAGTTAATACTATATTTTGCTATGTAATATTTGGTTCATCTTTAAAACTGGGCTATGGAAAATAATATAGAGGCATTACTAAATGTAATGATATAAAAATTTTGGCTCAGTCTATTTTAACCACAGTATGGTAAGTTTACAGCTCTGAGAGAAAAAAAATAGTTTGGCAGAAAATCTTTATTGACTTTCACTGACTCTCATATGTCATAGTATTGATTTGTAACCTAGAAAGATAAAACCATTTTTATTATTCTATCATTGTTCATTAGAAGATAAATGTAGGATCTATATCTCTGGACTCAACAAATTACCACTATTATCACACATGGAACCAAACCCCAGTATCAATATATCAGATTGTTCTTTTTTGTTTTTTAGGTTTATAAAGAGAACTAAGCTAACAAAAAATAATTATGGGTGAGTTAAACTATTAGATTTTTTCCATCACCTTAGAAAATTAGGGTAAATATCAGATACTGAGTGAGAGTCAAGACAGTCTCGATTCATCTGCTGAATCATGTATTCATTCAACAAATACTCCTGCATTTTAGGCACATGATAGGCAATGAGGTAGAATGATATATGTATGCAGAGCACCTACCTTCATGTCAGTCTACTAGGGTATACAATGCAAAAATAGTCATTATAAAAAAGTGAGTGCGATAAAAGCTGTAATAAAGAAAGACAAGATGCTGGGGGTTCACAAAACCAAGTGACTAATCCATGATTTGGAAGTCAAAGAGAAACTTTTGAGAAAGAGAATTTCTAATGACTTGACCTGAAGAAGAAGAGTGAGTCAATTTAAAGGATGGGAAAACAAGATCCAACAAGAGAGGGAAAATGGTGTAGTGCATTAGATTAAATGATAAAAATGTTTTGAATTGCTTGAACATGATCCACGAAGGGCAGGATGAAGGTGAAGAGGTAAGAAATTATCATATCATGAAATGTTTTGTAAGCAGTGTCTAAAAATTTGAACTTAATCCCAAAGTAAATGAAAACCAACTGTGCTCTTAGGCCTTCAAGATGGGACCCAATAATCTTTGCTTCCCATTAATCACATCCTTGCATAGTCACCTCCCCAGTGAATCAGCGCTGGCCTATGTGGCCAATAGAATATGACAGAAGTGATGAAGTAAGTTCTGAGGTGAGTCATAAAAACTCTTAAGGAATTCTGTCTTGCTTTTTAAAAATCACTTACTCTGGGGTAAGCTATCCACCTTGTTGTGAGAACACTTAAGCAACCCTGTGGAGAAAAAAACAACTAGTCATCAGCAACTTGACTGCCATGCTAATGAGCCTCTCTAGAAGTGGATTCTTTAGCCTCAGTCAAGCTTTCAAATATATGTATAGCTACAGAAATAGGCTAATATGATCTCATGAGACTTCAAGCCATAACCCTCAAGCAAAAACACTCTGCAATTGTGGACCCACAGAAAAATGTGAGGCAAAAAAACAAACAGTTTTCACTCTGCGAAACTAAGTTTTAGTGTGTTATTATGTAGCATTAATTAATCTACCAAAGATTTTTAAATAGGGAGTGCCATGAACCAATTTTAATTTCAGAAAAATCTCTGACTACATTGTGAAGCAAAACTTCAGAACGCAAAAATGAGAGACAATTTCAGTATTTTAGGCAAGAAGTGATGGTGTCCCACTAGGTTAAACATTTAGTATCACATTCATCTTCATTGCTCCATTTACATTTACCAACAGTATTTTAAAATATATATTCTTTCCAAAAAAAACTTTAGAATGATAAATATAAGTTTGAAATCAATTATGTCTTAGCCTTCTCATTTAATTCAACACTCAGAGAAACAACATGAAGTTCCAGAAGTGAAAGTAAGTTAGTAGAAGTTTTATTCACTCAACTATTATCCTTCAAAGCTTTGCCAAATGAGGATAGAGTCCAGCACCGTTCTGCCTCCTGCCTCCTAAAACTGATGTCAGCTATTCAGCAGACTCTCACAAATAGCCCTGGTAATGCGAACATGTAGTGACTTTGCCACCTCGGCTTCATGATGACTTCAAAATCTCTGCTGTGGTTGTGCACAATAACCACACTCAGCAGCAATTTCCAAAGTAATACACTTTCTTTTGCCAGGTATATAACAATGCAACACAATTCGCCAAAGCACAAGAAAATAAAGTGCAGCTTGCTTCCTTATTTTCTTTACAATTATCTGTATTGTTTGAGAGATAAACTCAACTCACTGCTGTTTATGGCAAATATCTATTTGCCCTGACTACCAAAGTATATGGAATTTGCATAAATCCCATATGGAATTTGCATAAATTGCAGAATTTCTAAAAAGAAAAGTTGGTTGGGAGCTTGCTTAATGCTTCTTATACTTAACAACGACAAAAAACCCTCCACCATGTTGATCCTTCTCTTTTTATTTAAATGAGAGTTCCAAGATGTTATAAATTCTCTTTCAAAAGACTAGATAAGAAATATTTATTGCTTTAAGGAAGTTTATAAGTAAATTGGAAAATTAGGGAAACTTAAAGCTGGATGTTAAATGCATTTTATTCAGATTTTTGCCTGAAAAAAAAAATGTTACAAATGCACCAAGTTTCCAAACCAAAGTTATTACAAAATTCTTTCACCATATTTATTCCTACAATTCTACCTACTCTGTTCCCTTCCTTCCCCCACCCTTCCTAGCTCCAGCTGCCTCTTAAGAAATGCCAGTTGGAGAGAACAAAACAAACAAAAAAACCACTTTAGCAATCACCTCGTCCAAATGATTTTCACAAATAAATCAACTAAAGCCCACCCAGATAAAGTGTCCAGACCAACGTGATGCTTTAAATCAATTAACTAGTCTATTTAATTTTTTTTTTCTAACTCTTGTTGCCACTACCATAGTTCAGGCAGATTTCACCTTTAGTCTGGATAAATTCTACAATTTCCTTACCCCATTTTATGGCTCAGTTCCTTTCACTGACTGCACTACAAATAGAGTTGCCTTTTTAATCTGTGAATCTAAACGTCAGTCCATTCTTAATACTCTCCAATAACTCCTTAATGCCCTCAAGATGAAGTCCAAACTCATTGACTTGGCTTTAAAAAGACCTTTATTTCTTTGCATTTAAATTATTCAGGGGTTTTTTAAATTTTTTGTTCAACTTTGGAAATGAATAGGTAATCATAGTGGCTAACACTTACGGAGTGCCTACTCCAACAAAACAGTGAGCTTAATCCATGCAGGCACATTGCTGAGGTCTTCACAGATCTCCTTGAGAGACCGAGAAGCAGAGAGTAATTGAGTAAAGTGCGCTGTGATGTCACTCTGTGTAGACCCCAGTTCCTGCTCAGCCTATCATTAGCTGTATGTTACTTGTCCTCTCTTTGCCCCAATAGCTTCACCTGCTGAAAACAATGAAATACAGCAGTGCCTATAAAGCCTGACATAAAGTGAGCACTTAACAAACTTTAGCTATTAATTCTCGTCACAACTCTGTGAGACAATTACTTCTATAACTCCCACTTGACACTTGAGAAAATTACCAAGGAGAACATTTCATTTCAAAATCCTGACGGAATCAAGGACGTATGTTATATTGTTATGTGGCTGTTATAAGTTATTGTTCTGTGATAGCGCATGATAGTCCTTCTGATGGTAAAGTTGCCCAGTGAATAAACACAGACAGGGGACAGGTGCTGACAATAGCCAGAAGAAGGGGATGGGGCACTCTCATGTTTGATTTTATATGTAGGAGAGCACTCCCAATAAGTAGGTAAATCTTATGTAAGTTTCTTTCCGCTCCCCTCCCCCCACGTCAGGGAAACAGATGCTGAGCTGAATTTAGGAGTACAAAATATCTTGGAAAGTAATATCTGTGAAGAAACAAGGGGATGCAGGATTGGGTAAGAGGAACTGCCAGACTGCAATGCAGATCTGACGTCTCTGCCAGCCCAGCAGAGAGCCTCAGAGCAAAGATCACCTTTTACAGAAGCCTCCTGTTGAAAAGAGATGTTTAGGTGCTCGCACCACATTCTTGCTTAGTCACTGACTGAGGCTACTCAGAGGAGAGCATGACCTTCTCTCAAGCTGAGATGGACCTGCAGAAGTTCACAGATGGCCCTCACAGATGGATAATGAGCCTTTCTTGAAAGGGGAGCTGATTCGTGGATCTCTGTGGTGTCTGTCACATATGTTAAGAGCCACTTGATTCCTAGCCAGGAGCACGAAAGACTAGACTTCCATCAAGATGTTTTTATCCTGGGGTTCCATATGGAATTGAGGAATCTGTAAAAATCTAGGAAATTATACTAGGCTCTGCGTTTGTTTCACAGTTTTCTGAGACATAATTTTAGTAAAGTCTTTAAAATGTTGGTGCTCTCTCAGCACTGAAGAATCAACAAGAGTATTTTATGACCACATTTAAGTAAGGACGTGAAAAAGGAAGCAACGACGGTAGAGAACAGGATAGCCAAGTGCCTAATAATCTTTGAGCAAACCTGTAACAGCCAAGACAGTCTAGGTTGTGTTTCACTAACAAATGATTCCGAGATTTATAACACTCAGGTTTAGATCTCATTCTTCCTCCGTGTCTGTTATTGGTTGGCTGCAGCTCGGTCACATCATCTTTTGGAGCACACTATGTCTGTTACCATAGGAGAGGAAAAAAGAGAAGGCGAAGTGTGTGCTGACCATTGAAGCTTCTTCCAGGAAGTAACACCCTCCACTTCTATTAACATTTCACGGACCATAACATATCACATGAGCCCACCTGAGTTTCGCATTGTGGGCAGGTATAATACTCCCACAAAGAAGGGCAGAGAACATGGATGAACACTACCACAGTCATGGCAAAACCCAAAGAGAAGCCCACCTCCTTGGGTCTGAGTGCTGGCACTACTGTTAGCTTCACTTCCCGTGAAGAACTCGCTGTGTTCTGCGCCACTCTTAAATCTTCTTGATATTTATCAACTCTAGAAACAGGCCTTTTCAAAGAATAGTCAAAATAAAATCCATTTTGAGATTTTAATATGTCAAATTACACTCCCTTATAATTCACTATACTGGGACATGTTGAGATGTCAGCTTCTACGTGTTATAGATTATGGATAGCTATATATTGGAAGTATCATTATATGATGAAATAACTTTGAAAAATTAAAAAGACTATACAAAGTTGAACTATTATCATTGTTATTACATTGTAATTGTTATTAAATGCTATTTCTTTTGAACTGAAATTGTTTTTTAGACTCCCACGTCCTTACAGACTATAATCCCCCTACATATAAGATCATCTTATTTATTTTATTTAGATGGAGTCTCACTCTGTCACCTAGGCTGGAGTGCAGAGGCAAGATCTCAGCTCACTGCAACCTCCACCTCCTGATTTCAAGCGATTCTCCTGTCTCAGCCTCCCAAATAACTGGGATTATAGGTATGCACCACCACGCCTGGCTAATTTTTGAATTTTAGTAGAAATGAGACTTCACCATGTTGGCCAGGCTGATGTTGAACTCCTGAACCTCAAGTGACATGCCCACCTTGGCCTCCCAAAGTGCTGGGATTGCAGGTGTGAGCCACCATGACTGGCCTAGATCACCTTTTTTAAATGCACAAAGAAAAACAATGATAGAGAATCTAAGGAACCCTGAATAAAAGAAATAATTTTAAAAATCTGTAAAAGAGGCAATGAAAGGGGTCTTTGTATAGATTAATTGAATTCTTATCAATGGATAACACTCATTTTCATTTAGGATTATCTTTATTTTCCATTTAGTCCATGACACATTAAAAATGTAAAATAATGAAAATTATTTCCGCAAAATGAGAGAATCACTGAGAAATAAATGTAATGTTGAAAATATAAATGCTTCATAGCATGATTATCCTTTCATTAAGATGTAAGTAACATTCTAGAAAATGTTCTGGCTCTAATTACAATATGATTTAATACACATTTGTCTGGAAAATAGCACACTCAAGAAATACTTAATATTTACCATTACACCAAAAAAAGAATACAAATAGGATATGTTATATTTCTACCTCTTATAAATAATACCCAAATCATTTATGTAATAAATTTCAAAAGGAGATTAGATGTTTTTAAAGTAACTTTATTTGTAAATTTGATTCATATGTAATTCAGTAAGTAAAGAAATGCACCTATTTCTATGGAAATGTTTTCTTAAATAGAAGCTGAATGAACAAATTATTTGTTTTTATTTTTTTAGCAGTCAAAAATTCTAGAGGCTGTATAACATCAAATCAATAGTCAGATTGACATTTGCTCTTATGCCATTGTATAGACCCAGAGTTACAGATACTGATGTATTGCATTACATGCATGTATAGACATTTCTTCACTGAATTACATGTGATAATATAATACTCCAAAGGGAACTGTAACCATAACAGATATAGATAACGTTGGAATCATAGCCTATTATTGCTTCAGATATCTAGAGAAAAATTTTCTAGCAACTTTAATCATCTAGGTTGCTACCATATCCAGTGAGAAAACACAGGATTCAAGCTGTCCTGTCAGACTCACACAAATCGTAAACCTTGCTCAGCGTCAAGCTTTACTGATGAACTCAAGGACGAATATAATCAAACAGCATAGACAAAGCAGGGAAAGATCCAGAAAGACTATGACAAATTCTCAGGCCTTTCTTATCACATCAGGACACAGTGGCCCAGATTTAACAAACGAAGCCTCTATGGAACGTATATAGTCACATCACTTACACAAAAGGGAGCTATTGTGGTATGAAACATTTCCATTTTATATTAGGATAGTGACGTGGGGAACATGACATTTCCAGGGTCCTGGACACATAAATCCATAGGTTCTAGATTTGTTTTCCATAAGCATCCTAGACATCCTGCTGCAGCAGTCCACAGATAAGGACTCTCCCATCAGCCCATATTATTAGTATTTGCCAGGTGGTCTGGCACTAACATATTTTGAGAAAATTTCTTTTCTAGGGCTGTCTTCAGTTAAGAAAGGCCTGTAGGCTCACCACTAGTCATTTTCTTCCCATCTTAACTATAAATCATAATGAAAAAGTAAATAGCAACTATGAAAACTAAGAGGCAGATCCTGGCAATGAAGATGTCTGCAAAGAGTGGTCTAGACTGTTTATTGAGACTTGCTAATTAAGAAAAAAAAAAAGGTGGAGGAGGAGGAGAACAATGTAAGAAAAACAGAAAAAAAAAATAGAGAGTATGGGAGCAATGGGGAAAGTGGGGGGAAACAAAAATAATACAAGAGTAACAGGAAAGGCAAACCAGAAAAATCAAAAGAGGAGTGGGGGTGGCAATGGTGAGCTGTGAACATCAAAAGTTGCAGGTGACATGAGAAACTACTACAGCAACAGCAATGGGAAAGAGAAGTTCCACGGTAGAATTACCAGCAGAAAGAGAACTTAGAGAGGAGAGGAAGAATCTAGCGGGACTAATATTTGCCCACATTTATTAACCACTTACTACATGCCACTATGCTTTGTACTTGATGTACATTATCTCATTTAATTAACACAGTTTAGTGGGTTTGTACTATTTTACACATTCAGGTGGTAAATCACTTGCTACTGTAGGTAGGAAAAGAGCAAGGTCAGAATTCAAAATCGGTTCAATGACACCAAATCCAATACAGTTAATCACTGCAGTCTGACATGAGTGTGCCACAGAGCAGGATAACAGAGCCTGTCTTTCCAACTCAGGACACTTTAGCATGACAATAAGGTATAGAGAATAGAGTATATTTGTCCAGGTGAGTTCCGTAAGTGTCAAAAAGAAAGTTTTGGAAAACAGCTACGATAACTCAAAGAGTATGTAGAATGACAAAAAAGTAGAGCTCTGTTAAAAACACTAATAAAGCAAGGCACAGTGGCTCACACCAGTGATCTCAGCATTTTTAGAGGCTGAGGAGGGAGGATTGCTTGAACCCAGGAGTTCGATATCAGCCTGGGCAACATGGTGAGACCTCATCTCTACAAAACGTAACAAAATTAGCCAAGTCTAGTAGCATGCACCTATAGTCCCAGCTACTCAGGAGGCTGAGGTGTGAGGATTACTTGAGCCCGTGAGGCTGAGGTTGCAGTGAACCATGATTGTGCCACTGCACTCCAGTCTGGGTAATAGAAGGAGACTCTGTTTCAAATAAATAAATAAATAAATAATAAACACCATGAAAAAAATGTAATACATAAAGTAGAATAAAGAAGAATGGTCACAGAGGAAATATGTAGTTTTTTTTTAAAATGTGGTCTCATAGAACCCAACAGGAGAGAATATAACCATAATGGAAAAATAAACTGATTAACAAAGAAGTTGACAAGGGTAGAAGTGAAACTACCATACTGGAATTGAGAATAAGAGCACCAGCTGGATGCAGTGGCTCATGTCTATAATCCCAGCACTTTGGGAGGCTGAGCAGATCACGAGGTCAAAAGATCGAGACCATCCTAGCTAACACAGTGAAACCCCATCTCTACTAAAACTACAAAAAAATTAGCTGGGCGTGGTGGCACACGCCTGTAGTCCCAGCTACTTGGGAGGTTGAGGCAGGAGAATTGCTTGAACCTGGGAGGTGGAGGTTGCAGTGAGCAGAGACTGTGCCACTGCACTCCAGCCGGGGTGACATAGCGAGACTCTGTCTCAATAAAGTAAATAAATAAATAAAATAAGAGCACCTTGCAAAATATTGAGAGCAGTTTACTAAAGAAAAAAGAGTTGATGAGAGTTGGCAGAAGACTGAGTGGATGAGGGATGAGAAGGAAATCATAAAAATAATCACCCTTAGTTGTTAAAGGACTATATAAAAGGGTATGGTAGCCAGAGCTGAGCGGGTAGAATTAGGAAATTCTGGGTTTGTTTGTTTATGAATGTTGCTTTTTAAAAGCATATTTACATGCTAACAAGAAATGGCCTGAAAGAAGGGAGAGGTTAAACATACAAAGGAGGCCAGGCATGGCAGTCATACCTGTAATCCCAGCACTTTGGGAGGCCGAGGCGGGTGGACCACCTGAGGTCCGGAGTTCAAGACCAACCTGACCAACATGAAGAAACCCCATATCTACTAAAAATACAAAATTAGCTGGGTGTGGTAGCACATGCTGCTAATCCCAGCTACTCAGGAGGCTGAGGCAGGAGAATCACCTGATCCTGGGAGGCAGAGGTTGCAGTGAGCCCAGATCATGCCATTGCACTCCAGCCTGGTCCACAAGAGTGAAACTCCATCTCAAAAAAAAAAAAAAAAATACAAAGGAAAGGAATGAAGTAGTGGACTGTATTAATTTCCTATTGCTGCTGCAACACATTGCCCCAAACTTTGTGGCATAAAGCAACAGAAATTTATTATCTTACTGTTATGTAAGTCAAAAGCACAAAATGAGTCACACTGCGCTAAAATCATGGTGTTCCTCTTATAAGGACAGTTGTGACTACATTTAGAACAGATCTGGGAAATGTAGGATAATCTCTTCTACTCAAAATCTTTAATTTCTTCACATCTGCAAAGTCCCTTTTGTCATATAAGGGAACATTCACAGGTTACGGAAATTGGAATCTGAATATCTTTGGGGACCAGTATTCAGCCTACCCCATTGTGCAAGCTTTCAGATATACATCAATGCTATTTTGTCTCACTCTAAATACATAACCACGAGTGACAAAATGGCATTCTCTAATACTCTGTCATTCCACTGCACAGCATATTTACTCTGACAGTATGCAAAATTAGTATTCATACTTTCTCCCTTTTTCCAGTGTCCTCCAGCCCCATCTCCTCTCCACCCACTCTTCCCTCTCAAATGATGACCTAGATAAATAGATTCAATCTAGGGCTTCCTTGATTTCATCACAAAATTTACCTACCTACCTGAAACTAAACTGCTATCCACCCCCTTTTTTCCTTTTACCATAAATTAAGTGTCCCTGCTCACATCAAAGTTCTATCCCTCAATTAGTGCATATGCAGCTCACTTTGTTTTTCTTTTCTTTTTTTCCTTTTTTTTTTTTTGAGATGAAGTTTCATTTTTGTTGCTCAGGCTGGAGTGCAAGGGTGCAATCTCCGCTCACTGCAACTTCCACCTCCTGGGTTCAAGTGATTCTCCTGCCTCAGCCTCCCGAGTAGCTGGGATTAAAAGGCATGTGCCACCATGCTGGCTAATTTCGTATTTTTAGTAGAGACGAGGTTTCTCCATGTTGGTCAATCTGGTCTTGAACTCCTGACCTCGGGTGATCCATCCACCTTGGCCTCCTAAAGTGCTGGGATTACAGGAGTGAGCCACTGCACCCAGCACTGCTCAATTTCTAATAAACTTGACTCCTGCAAGTATCCTCTTCCTCCCACATCATCAATTTCTTTCTACTGAATCAGTACTAGTAGCATACATATTCTAGAATCTTCTCACTTTATAAAAACCTATGTTAGCCCACATTCTCTTCCAGCTACTATTTCTCTTCTCAGTCTCCTTTCATGATAAAACTTATAAGAAGAATTTTCTATTATCTCTGTCTCCTGTTGTTTACCTCCCGTTCTCTCCTTAAATGACTCCAATTCAATTGAAATGGTTCTTATAACAAATGACACCCTTCCAGACCAACTCAACAGCTATTTCACTGTTTTAACATTACTGGATTCTCAGCTAAACAGTTGGTCATTTGCATCTTCTTCTTTTTTAGCACTGGCAAGTATGTACATTTGCATCCTCTTGAAGTACTTTTCTTAGCTTCTATAGCATGTATCACTCTTCCTTGTCTTTTCACTTGTCTTGCTAGCTATTTCTCAGTCTCTTTTGTTAGTTCCTCTTTCTCTAATTATTATTTAAATATTAGAGTGAGCCAGGGATGTGCCCTGAGTTTTTTTCTCTTCTCTATGATTTCTTGCTAGATTATCTCACTTGGTCCCATGGCTTTACCACCCACAGGCCATCAGGTACTGAATATTAATGGCCAGTGCTGATCTCTCTTCTGAACTCCAAACTCACATATCCAACTGCCAGTTAGACATCTTAACTTGCATGTCTAATAAAGCATCTAAATTTAGCATGCCTAAAACCTAACTCTGGATTGCAACTCTATTTTGATCTCAAAAATATTGCTCTTTCATTCTCCTCAATTTAATGAATAATATAACAAAATTAGTCAAGTAAACCAAAAAAACTAGGAGTTATCCTTGTTCCTTTCTTCACTTAACTCCCACATCAATAGATCAACAAATCTTTCTGGCTTGACCCTAAACTTACCTTTAATCTGTCAACCATTCTCTCTTTCCCTTGTACTACCCTAAAATCAAGCCATCATTATCTCTCACCTACATTACCTGAATTATCTGCTAAATGTTATCTCTTCCTCTACCCTTACTGTAGCTCCATCAACAGTCAGCATGATTTGGATTTTTGTTAGAAATCTAATGTGGATAATATCAATCCTGTGCTTAACAACCACAAAAGGCTTCCTGCATAACCAACATTTAGCTCCTGATCGACCTTCTAATCTCATCTCCCACTATTCTTACCCATGATTGTTCAACTACATATGCATTGATGAAACACATTAAGTCCTTTTCCAAGTTAGGATGCATGCGCTTTTTCTTTCCTGTGAATTCACATGCTTCTCCTCTATGTCTTCCCAGGGGTGGCTCCTTCTAGTCATTCTCTGACCAAATATCACTTCCTCAGCAAAGTCTCTTCACACCCAGGTACCCACTATCTGACATCTATCACCTTGTCTTAGTATTTTTTCAGTTGTTATTACTAGCTGACACTAATATTTTTCTAACAGCTGATTACCTCCTTTCAATGGAATGTCTTTCTGAGAACAGGATCCTAATATGTGTTACTCATTGGTGTGACCAAAGCGCCCAGAACAGTACCTGTCACAAAGTAGGTGATTAATATGTGATTTATAAAATAAATAAATAAAAAATGAGGACAAGTTAGCAAATAGTATAATAAGCATAATTGAAGGAATTAGCCTAAACATAGCACTTTTTAAAACCATGCTACCTTGTTAGTTAAGTTGGTAGATGAGGTTAAGTGATATCTTGAAGGTCATGTGTTAAGTAAGAAAAAGTTGCAGTAAGAGCTTTTTTTCTATTCTAAGAGTAGAATGAGAAAGGTTTAAAATAGCCATTGTGAAGAGGGAGAGAAAGATATGGTTAAAACACATGTAAAAGATCTAGAAAACCAGAGAATTTTGAGGTCTAAACAAATTTGACAAACCTAAACTTGCAGTAGTATCACTGTAAAACAATTGTGTGACAACATCCAGTAGTGGAAGATCAACATAAGGGTGGAATGTTACATGTCAAGTCTATAAAAAAAATCAAGATCCAAAGAGTGCAGATTTTGTCATGAGATTCACTAATATGAAAGAGCCTGAAGATTCGCTTGATTAAAACAGGACCCTACACTATTGGGAGGTAGAAGATGTTGATATAGAGAGAAATTACAAGATTCAAAGAATTTAAAGAGAGTAGAAAATAGATGGAGTGCAATAACACTGATGAATTCAGAAAAGGGAGAGGCAAGGGAGAGTGGAAGGAAGGAAGGAAAAGAAAAACAGAAAGGACAGCAAGAGGGCAGGAAGGCAAGAAGGCAGAATGGCAGAAAGGCAGAAAGGG
>PVKP010016291.1:0-48475 GCA_004027715.1 Plecturocebus donacophilus
TTTTTTTTTTTTTTTGAGATGGAGTCTCGCTCTGTCGCCAGGCTGGAGTGCAGTGGCGCGATCTCGGATCACTGTAACTTTCGCCTTCCAGATTCAAGGAATTCTGCCTCAGCCTCCCATGTAGCTGGGACTACAGGCATGTGCCACCATGCCCAGCTAATTTTTGTATTTTTTAGGAGAGATGGGGTTTCACCATGTTGGCCAGGATGGTCTCGATCTCTTGACCTCGTGATCCACCTGCCTCAGCCTCCCAAAGTGCTAGGATTACAAGAGTGAGCCACCACACCTGGCCATCATCTAAATCTTGAATAACTCTTGAATTCATCCATTTTTCTCTGGTCCCACTGCCATTACCCAAGTTGCAACATCAGTAACCTCTACTTTTGCTTTCTCCAATTCATTCTCTATCATTATTTTTCTGAAAGAAGGAGAGGAGGGGAAGAGAGAGAGGGTTGAAGAGGAGGAAGGAAGAAGGAAACTGATTACAGTAGTCCCCTCATGAAACCCTTTTTATGGATTTTCACTGCCTTTGGATGAATTCTGATTCCTTACTCTGGCTGCAAAGAGAGTTTTGTGTTAGTCTGGCTGCAAAGACTTTTCCTTGTCTCTTGCCACTCTCTTTATCTATCTTTAAAAGAGTCTTTTCCCACTCTGCAAAAAGTGTATTTGGGAAAAGCAAGAGACCAAAACAACTGTCGGCATGCTGAGCTAAGTGCTCACAGAGATATTTGAGATGAGAATGTCAATATTCAGTTGATACATAAACTGAGCTGCCCTACAGTCTCCTCCCATTAACTCCCAAACTTTTTTTTAAATTTATTTTTATTGCATTTTAGGTTTTAGAGTACATGGGAAGAACATTTAAGATTGTTGCATAGGTACACATGTGGCAGTGAGGTTTGCTGCCTTCCTCCCCATCACCTGTATCTGGCATTTCTCCCCATGTTATCCCTCCCCAACTCCCCACCCCCCACTGTCCCTCCCCTATCCCCCCTCCACAGACCCCAGTGTGTGATGCTCCCCTCCCTGTGTCCATGCGTTCTCATTGTTCAACACCCGCCTATGAGTGAGAACATGCAGTGTTTGATTTTCTGTTCTTGTGTCAGTTTGCTGAGAATGATGGTTTCCAGCTTCATCCATGTCTCTGCAACGTTTAATAAAACTCTGCTGAAAATATATTTTGTAAACAGTCCTGGGACTGAGTGGTGTGAAGGAGATGGCAAGGAAAAAAACAAATAGTATTTCATGCCAAACATAATATGAACATAGAAAAAAGACAAGCATAGCCAGAATCAGGTTCAGAGTAGGGAAGTTTGCTGCAGTCCTGAATGACCAGGGGAATACAGATTTGTCCACTTCCCCTCACTCACAAAGACTTTTTAATCATGGGAGCTGTAGCATACTTCCCATGGCTTCTGGGATAGGGACTGAGCCAGTCTAATCAATTATCAAGCAAAGGGTGAATGACAAGAGCTGGAGAACTTGGAGCGCTTGAATTGTGTCAGTTCATCTCACATGCCACTGTTGCCTATTTGCAAGCAATTATAAGGTGTGAATAAGTCTGTGGGCATGTGGGCTCCAGAGTCATACTGTTGGTATTCAAACTTGGCCTCTGCCATTTACTGCTTGTGTGGCAAGACAACTCTGCACATAACTTCTATGTGACTTAACTTTGTCATTATTTAAACTGGGGAAAATAATAGCACTCATCTTAATGGGGTTACTGTGAGGACTGTAGTCTACATGTCATATGCTTTGAACAGTGACTGGCACTGTTGATTGTTGAGGTCTGTCTCATTTACTGTGGTATCCTTAATGCCTAGGACATAGTAAATACTCTATAATTATGGGTTGGGTTCATTAACAAGAGAGTAAATTGTGTATCATTTCTTCTGCCTAATCCATTCTTTCATCTCTTTTCCCCACCTAAGAAAATTCTTCCCCATCTTTTGTTTTGTTTTAGGCTACAGGTACGTCATCACTGGTCCATGAAAAGCCCTGTTTCTCTCTCTCTTTTTTTTTTAATCTCAATTCCCCATTTCTATCTCCTTTATCCCCACAAGGACTCATTGTAATGTGTATGTGTGTGATGTGTGTGTGTGTGCACACACACATGCCTGGGCATGCACATATGTGTATATCTTTCAAAAAAAATCTAAATTTTATATTTATATATTAATATTTTTACTGTAATATATAAATGTAAGTATGGCAAATATATACAGATTTGAAAAATATGGTATTGCTTTGGATATTTGTATATTTTAATTTTATTTACATAAACTCCACCTGAATTACTCTCTTGTCTATACCCAGGGGAAAGCACACAATACCTCCCAGATGGGCAAATTTGTGAGACTATGACAGAATGTTAAATTCACAATTAGGAAGGCAAGAAGAGGTTTTCCGAAAGGTGTTCAAAAGACATAAAGGGTGCAGCCACTGTGGGCATATAAGGAATGAAAGCATGCTTAACCAAGGGGCCTGAGGTTCCAAAGAATGTGTGGATTTACACTTAGGCACACAATGTTGAGCTGAAACTATAGAACATTGCTCTATTCAGTGCTGGCAAAGGGGAACTAATAGCACAAAGGGCAAAGCTTGCTGAGGAAACAAGTCATTCTCCTGGGCTTTGCACTGAAAGCCAAAAAGCCTCAGACCAGGGCCTCACCAGCTCTACTGTGAGTGGTAGGTTCCCAGCAGAAAAATAACCGGGACGCTCCCCATTATTATTGCCTAGAGTTTTGTGGGCTCAAAATTATTTCAGTTGCACAGAATCTGTTTGGAGTAGGATCACCTTGGACAAATTGCTTCTTCATTTTCCTACCCCTGTGGGACAAAGACTTTCAGGCTCTACTCCACTACTTCCTCTTTTTGTTTCTCAGGAAGAACTTTGGGAGTCCACAGGCCCATTTATTCCTCAATTAGAACTTTTTGACAGCCACACTTACCTCTTTGGAATGCTTACATCAGCTCATAAAGATGCGGCTGTGGGTGTGCCTTTATGGACTGGCATTCATTTACATCTCAAGTCCAGGGCTGGATTATCATCATTTTCCAATTTGGCTCTGCTAATTTTACTAGTCTCTCTTTAGAGAATGGTCTGCCATCAATTTGGGTTTTATAAAATACTGCATTTGGATTCACTGCTCAACATTTGAAGGTAGAAATCAACGATATCATGGTCCTGTGTCCTTTTAGAAAAAATAATGAACTCACTGGGAGATTTATTAAAGGAAATCACAGACAAAGGATGGAGGTTTATGCATTAAAATTGAAATGCTGATCACGTGAGTGACAACATTTTCTGTACACTGAACTCCCATGAGTACAATTTACCCATGTAACAAATCTTCACATGTACCCCTTGAACCAAAATAAAAGTTGGAAAGAAAAAACATTGAAATATGTGGCCTTAAATATTTTCAGATATGCTAATATGACTGGGAATCCCTGAAAAGAAATATGACTAACAGGCCCAGCAAGAGTATGGCTCCAGAGCAGTGCTGTGCCTCAGTGAGAGGCATTTTAGAAACTGGATCTCCTACACTAAGAAGGGGCATGAAGAGAGCAATATAAGTTATTCGAGAGTGGAGGGGCAAAGAGAAGAGGCTTCTAGCAGGCCCAGGAGGAGAGTCAGGAAAGAAGAGAAAACAAAATTTCTCATGGCAAGGCCAAACCAGCTGTGTCGTGTGAGTCACGAGCACCCCTATTATAGAGCACTCCAAGAAAGATGAAACCTGAGACTATCCGGGCCCTCATCTTTTTTAAAATCGACGGTCTAATGAGGATTCTCTGCCTGCAGAAAGTTGCCAAGGGAAGCTTCCTGGTTTCATCTTTCTTGGAGTGCTCTACAGTACAATAGGCTCCGGACACCTCCTTCTCCCAGGACCTCTGATCTGGCTCCCGGGCTTGCAGCATTCCAATCCCAGAAGAAATAGTTAACAATCTACATAGTTTGTCAGTCAAGGCTATTTTTCTTTTTGATAATGCCACTGATCAGTGCAGTGTTGTTGGCTGCTAGTATCCAGAAGCAAGTTAGGGGTTATGACCTGACCTTGTGAAGATGGTCCTTCCTCTATCCAGTGACCTTCTGGTTGCTTTGTTGTTATCATTATTATTCTTACCATTTTTTTACAAGTGGAAAGGAAAGCCCTCAACACTACATATGTAACTCTATCCTAAACTCACAGAAGCTACAATAAGGAATCGGAAGGATTGCCAAAGAAGTCCCTTGGGTGTGAATCTGACAGAAGTTTGCTTTCCCTGGGCTTTTCCTGTGTTTATTTTCTTGGAGTCTCCATAACTCTGAACTTAGGCCAAGGAGCGGTTATCTTTTCATTTTCAAGATGGCTATGTTCCCTATGGCACCCTGAGGGCACCCTGCTTTTTCCATCATGAGTCCACCAGTGTCTTTCCAGACCCAGCTCAAATGCAGACCCCAAGAAGCCTCCCCACACCTTTGGCCAGAACCAGCCATTCCCAAACTGTTCACACCATTACGATGCCATTTGCAGTCCTGAATTGGAGCTGTTTTTGCATAAAACTTTCTAACTAAACTGTGAGTACTTCCAGAGAAAGAGCCTTGTCTCATTCCCTTTTGTTTTTGTTTCTTTGTTTGTTTTTGAGACAGAGTCTCACTCTGTCGCCAGGCGCCAGGCTGCAGTGCAGTGGCACAATCTCGGCTCACTGCAGCCTCCACCTCCCGGGTTCAAGCGATTCTCCTGCCTCAGCCTCCCGAGTAGCTGGGACTACAGGCACGCCACCACGCCCAGCTAATTTTTGTATTTTTCGTAGAGACAGGGTTTCACTGTGTTGGCCAGGATGGTCTCGATCTCTTGATCTCGTGATCCGCCCGCCTTGGCCTCCCAGGGTGCTCGGATTACAGGCGTGAGCCACCGCGCCTGGCCATCTCATTCTCTTTTGAGAAGTTCCCCCCCATGCCCTATGGAATAAAACACAAGTTGGATCCATCTTGTGGAATAAATAAATGAATGAATAATAATATTTTACTTAGATGACAGTAATTTACAACTTTATTTACTATAATAATAAACGTTTGGGTGATATTTTAAGAGTTAACAGAGTGTATATTATTATATTTAGTTCTCCAAATCCTACAGGGTAAAACCAGTGTAATTAGCACCCCCTTTTTTTACAGATGCCAACATTCAGATGAACAAATTCTGGAAATGGATAACGGGGATGTAACAGTTGCACAATATTTTGAATGTACTTAATGCCACTGAATTATACATTTAAAATGGATTAAATGATAAATTTCAGGTTATGTACATTTTACCACAAAATAAGTAAATAAAAAAGCCTGGAGAATCCAGTCTTTATCTCTAAGAAGCAAGAAGTGAGGGCCTGATTAAAAGTGAGGATAGGGAAGAAAACACATGAGAATAGCAGTCTCGGAGGCAAGCTGAGCAGGAGGAGGCTGTCGGACGGACGAGGGAAGACTGTTCTTCAACCATGACAGAGAGACGGGGTGAGCAGAAGGAAGCTGTGGGCCAGTTGATTGGGAGGAAAGAACTGCACTTTATCAGAGAAAAGAGTGTGTGTGTAAAGAAGGATGTTTTAATTATAGATGGATGGGAAAATCATAACCTTTGAGGAAAATTTGTTTATTTTACAATTTTCTCTGGCATTAGTTTTATCCTGCCCAATTTATTGTTGTGTCTGACCTCCCAGTAGTTTGCTAATACATTTTTAAGAGAGGATTTATAATTACTTTGTAATTCCCCAGTAGTTAAAAGTGAGAATTTACAATTCCTTCCACCCAGCTATCTCAGATGGTATCTAAATTGAGTATTTTCCCCCTGCTTCTCTACCGTCCCCTAACTAATTGCATTTGGCTTTTGTCAATGAGTGCATTGCAAAGAGCCTAAAATCTGTCTCCTAAAATAAGTTTTAACTGCTTGCCTCTTGTGCTTTCTTTCCCATCTTCACTTTTAATCGGGCCATCATATCCTATTCTCTAATGATAAAGGCTCAGTTCCCATTGTCTTTTGAGCAACACCAGTGACTAGAAATACAGTCTGTATATGATTCAGGATATTGGCTTATGCCGCTTTCTCTGTCTTTTAGAATTCCTGTTAAGAGGTTGATGTAGATAAACGTAGACCCATATTTCACAAAGCATATTCTACAGAATGGTAATGGATATTTCTTGAAATTGTTGTTTTGTCATCACATAAGTTAGGAAATACTTAGTTAAAACAGGTTGATTTGTGTAACACTAGAACACAAGTTCCATCATGTCAAGAATTTAGTCTCTTGTTCTCTACTGTGTCTCCAGGGCCCAGAATAGTGTCTTACACTTAGGAGGCACTGAATAAATATTTGTTGAGTGAATGAAATTCTTCAGAGCCTTTAATAGTCTCATGTTCCCTAAGAATTTCCAAGGGAAAAAAAGTGCTGTACATAACTTCCCGAACAGTTTTGACTCTGGAACTCTATTTTTGTGGTTTTGTTTCCCCACCCAAAACACTTAGCAAAGCTGATGTTCCTTGGCACATATTAAGGGAGAACTACTGTTGGAAGCCTGCCTAGATAAATTGTTTGAGCTTTTTGTTATAATTCTTATACTGTGAGGAAAAGGAAATTCAAAATTACTGAGCCATCAGCAGTATTTATCTTTCCGTCCAAATGACATATGTAAAACTCCTTTGACATGTGTGAAATATCACTTGTAACCCATATGATTTAGCTTAATAGTTTAAAATTAGCACTTAGAACTATAAAGATCTGAATAAATAGACATTAGCCAGAGAACACACTACTTTCTAGTACATTATTGCCTCTCTAAAAGCAGCTAGTTAACAGAGCCAGTGGTAAGCACTGTCTAGGGAACCTAAGATGTCATGCATCCTACCCCCTAACATGTCACATTTTCTCTGATATTCCTCCCTCCTCTTTTTAACAACTTTATTGATATATAATTCATATACCATAAAATTCACTCATTTAAAGTATGCAGTTCAGTAGTTTCCAGAATTGTATAACCATCACCAAAATTTCAATTTTGAACATTTTCATCCCACCAAGAAGAAACTCCATACCCATCAGAAATCACTCCCTGGAGCCCCTGGAAACCACTAATGTACTTTCTGTTACTTTGAATTTGCCTATTCTGGACATTTTAGATAAATGGTATTATATAATATATGGCCTTTGTGATTGTTTTTTTTTTTCACTTAGCATGTATTCAAAGTTCATCCTTGAATTATAGCATGTATCAAACTTTATTTTTTTATGGATGAATTATATTACATTGTATGAACATGCCTCTTTCAGAAGGAAAAATGTGAAACTAATTAAATTCAACAGCATTTATTCGAGCAATTATAACCAAAACAGAACAAGGCAAAACAAAACAGAAATGATTCAAGAATAAGGGAGCCCTCTGATAGAGCAGGTTTAGGGAACTCTAACTAGTAATATAATCTGCAGCATTTATAGGAAACAGCAATATGGAATATACACAATTTAGTTGGTTATAGAGTCTTCTGCAATTAACTAAAGCTCAGCTACTGTACTTAAACTACATGTTGATTTGTTCTCTTAGGCTTAGTGTAGGAGCCCTGTTCGCGTCCACGGCCTCCTACAAAATTATATTTAACACCGTGTTTATTTATTCATCAGTTGATGGACACTTGAGAGAAAGAGAGAGAGAGAGAGAGAGAGGGAGAGAGAGAGTTGGCAGGGTTTTGGAAAAGAGGCAGATCTGATAGTTTGACATTTTCATTCACCTTCTGGGATCCTGGACAAGCCCCTACTTGAAACAGGAAAAGTTCGCTTATCCCTCTCACAGGATATGCAACTGGGGGAGTTGCTTGCTTCTTGCTTCTTTGGTGCCTCACTGCTGAAACCCCTAAGGGGGGCATGCAGGTGGGTGGGTTGTGGGGCTCCAACTCCACAGCAATGTCTAGGGGTGAATGTTTACAGCCAAACCCCCAGTGGGCATGTGTTACAGTGCACTCTTTTAGTTTTGCCATCTGTAGGCAGCTTGTGTTAATCAGCTCATTTAGACCCTCTGCCTTATCACAAGGACAGAGGGCTTTCAATATCTAGGTTTCTTGCCTTGGTATACCGGAAGAGTTACGTTACACATGGGCTTGGAGAATGAGTGCAAGGTTTTTTATTGAGTGTTAGTAGCTCTTAGCAAGCTGGATGGGGAGGGGAGAAGGGGGATGGAGTGGGAAGGTCATGATTTTCCCCTGGAGTTGGGCCACCCAGTGGGCCAGGCTCTTCTCCAACCACCCCGGCCAAACTCCACATCATTCCATTGGTCAATGGCCTGCCCGTGTCTGCCAGTGCCTGTTCTCCTGCCAGTGCCTGTTCTCCTGCCAGTGTGTTCCTCTCAAGGCCCAGCTGCATGTGTGCTCTTCTGCTGGTGTATTCCTCTTGATGTCCAGCTGCTTGTGTCTGTGCCTACTTGTGTCTCAGGGTTTTCATAGCCATAGGATGGAGGGTATGGTGGGCCAGGGTGGTCTTGGAAAATGCAACATTTGGGCATAAAAACAGGAGTGCCTGCCCTCACTTAGATCCATGAGCACAGACCCAAGGGTGGAGCCCTTACCAGGGACCTGCCCTTCTCTACCCGGCACTTCCATGCTTATCCACTTCCTTATCAATAGGGACGGCAATGAATCTATAGATCTCTTTCCATTTATTTAAATCTTTAATTCTTTTCAATAATATTTTATAGTTTTTGATATATAAAGTTTGCATTTCTTTTGTTAAATTTATTCCTAAGTATTCTTTTTGATGCTAGTATAAATGATATTATTTCATTTTTAGATTGTTGATTGCTAATATAAAGAAATACATATGAATTTCATATATTGATCTTGTATTCTGCAACCTTGCTGAACTCATTTATTAGTTCTAATTGGCTTTCTAGTTCTAATGTATTGTTTAGGATTTTCTACATACAAGATCATAGCATCTTTCAGTAGAGATAGTTGTATTTCTTTTCTAATCTGATTGCCTTTAATTTCCTTTATTGGCCTAACTGCCCTAGCTAGGTCTCCAACATAATGTTGCATAAAATTGGTGAAAGAGCCTTTTTTCTGATCTTATGGGGAAAGCCTTTTATGTTATGTATGAATTTAACTGTGGAATTTTAGTAGATGCCTTTTATCAAGCTCAGGAAGTTTCCTTCCACTCCTAGTATGTTGAGTGCTTTTATAGTAAGAGTGGTGGATTTTCTCAAATGTTTTTCTGTCTCAGTTGAAATAATCATGCTGGTTTTTGCTGAAACTGGATATTTTAGTTAATATAGTGTAATAACTATACTATCACATCACCCATCACCACCCCCAAAGTTTGTTCTTCTTGCTATTTTTTCTTTTCTTGTTATTACTGCTTTCACTGCTTGTTAGGCAAGCAGCAAAGAGGAAACTAATTTTGAACTAATTTGACAATATCTGTGGTTACTGAGTTCTCTCTAGGTATTTTTTAAGTTTTTGTGTGACCAAAACACTGGGGGTTTGGTCTAGGTCCTACATCTCACCACACAGAAAGCCAATTACCAAGACAGTAAGTGTCACCAAGGAAGGAGGCTTTAATCGGTGCTGCACCTGAGATGAGAGCTCAGTATCAAATCTGTCTCTATAACTGACTAAAACTAAGGATTTATATAGCAGGAAAGAAATGTAACAATGTGTAAGAAAACGCGAACTAAAGAGGGGAAAGGAAGCAATCATGATGAATGAGGGTTCCACATCTAGTGCAGTGATCTGGTGAGTTTCAGTTCTTTCATACTTTTTGAAAGGCCTGAAGGTGTTTTCCTGAGGAAGGAACTCAGATAAAACAAATTTAAGTTTCAAGCGTTAAGACCAGGGGGTCAATTTCTATGTTTATCAGAAAGAACAGTCTATCAGACTATAGGGTTGGTTTTGCTCATTTTAATTTTAAGCCTATATGCCCAGGGATTATCCTTGGGACAGTGTAATTTATTGACCAGCCACTGATCTGTTGAAGTTTTCTTTAAATGGTTTGCCTATATTTTTCACCCTTTGCCAAAGGGCTCTGTGTATGAAGGCATTCCTTCAAACTTCAGGCAATTTACAGAACAGCCTTAGGTTTTACATCCTACTTGTACAGGACCTGAATGTCAGCCAAGCATGAAATTGAGTGACTGGAGCCTTCTCCTTTCTCAGGTGCAACCATGCAAACAGACAAAAAGACACAGATACAGAAACACACAGGCACGCGTGCGCGCGTGCACACACACACACACACACAGTTTTCTGGATCTCCAGAAATATGTCAGAGTTCTTTGAAGCTCTCTATATTTGTCTAGATCTCCAGGACTTTCCTTCAAATTTTTGGCCATGCTCTTGTTTTCCTCTACTGAAATCATAGCTTTGGCACAGGAGTGATGGTGTTACCAGAGAATTACTATTGTTTTAGGTAAAACCTTGGGGATAGGGCCTTTTATTTGTTGAGCTAAGCTCTGAGTCAAATCAAATAATGCCAGTGCCCTAGGAATAGAAATGTTCCCGGTAGCTGGTAATTCAGACAAAATACTGATTTTTTGTTCTATTAATGGGACTTTTAATTGACTTCCAGAAGTAGTCAGTCATCTCGGCCATGAGACTGCTGGCTTTTTACAACTAGCACACCATTGGGTTGCAGAGGTTGGGTTATGAGAGGGGAGTAGCCCCAAGTTAAAATGACATAGACTATTTTTTCTTTTTTTATTTTGAGATGTAGTTTTGCTCTTGTCATCCGGGCTGGAGTGCAATGGTGCAATCTTGGCTCACTGCAACCTCTGCTTCTGAGGTTCAAGAGATTCTCTTGCCTCAGCCTCGCAAGTAGCTGAGATTACAGGTGCCTGCCACCATACTCAGCTGATTTTTGTATTTTAAGTAGAGGAGGGGTTTCATCATGTTGTCCAGGTTGGTCTCAAACTCCTGACTTCAGGTGATCCACCCACCTCAGCCTCCCAACGTGCTGGGATTACAGGAGTGAGCCACTGTGCCTGGCCAACATAGAATCTTAACTAAACTACCTGTTAATTACAGGCAGTTTCTCTTGAATTGACAATTTTCAGTTTGTTCTGTAGCTTTATTTTCTAGAGTTCCAAAATAGATGATTTTAGTGTTTTGCAAGTATTTTCTATGTTTTTTTTAAAATTACAGGTCCATTGAAGTCCTTGCTCTTCTCTATCAGAACACTTCTCTCTTTTGAATATTGCTTTCTAACATGGCAGTACTCTTGTGATTGAGTGATGTGTGGGGACACTAAACTAGGTTATTATTTCTGACCTTTATCAAGAGCAGCCTGACCAATTCATATTTTATTTATTTATTTATTTATTCATCCATTCATCAGCTGATGGATAATCAGCTTGTTTCCAAGGGATTAACTTTTTTTATTGATGCATAATAGATATAAGTGTTTTCCAGGTGAAACAACTTATTACATGTGATAATTTATTATATTCATATAATTTGTAAAGGTTGAAGCCATGTACTTGAGATATCCATCACCTTAAATATTTCCATTTTCTTTCTGCTGGCACTTTTTAAAAATATATATATTTTATTGCTCTTTACGTTCTGGGGTACATGTGCAGACAATGCAGGATTATTGCATAGGTACATATATGGCAATGTGTTTTGCTGCCTCCAACCCCATCACCTATATGTGGCATTTCTCCCCATGTTATCCTCCCCAACTCCCTACTCACGCTGTCCCTCCCCTAGTCCTCCCCAACAGACCCCATTGTGTGATGCTCCCCTCCCTGTGTCTATGTGTTCTCATTGTTCAATGTCGCCTATGAGTGAGAACATGCAGTGCTTGAGTTTCTGTTCTTGTGTCAGTTTGCTGAGAATAATGGTTTCCAGATTCATCCATGTCACTACAAAGGACACAAGCTAATCCTTATTTATGGCTGCATAGTATTCCATAGTGTATATGTGTCACATTTTCCTTGTCCAGTCTATCATCAGTGGGCATTTGGGTTGGTTCCAGGTCTTTGCTATTGTAAACAGTGCCTCAATGAACATACGTGTGCATGTGTCTTTATAATAGTCTTTATAATAGAATGATTTATAATCCTTTGGATATCTACACAGTAATGGGATTGCTGGGTCAAATGGAATTTCTATTTCTAGTTCCTTGAGGAGTTGCCACACTGTCTTCCACAGCAGTTGAACTAATTTACACTTCCACCAACAGTGTAAAAGTGTTCCTATTTCTCCACATCCTCTCCAGCATCTGTTGTCTGCAGATTTTTTAATGATCGCCATTCTAACTGGTGTGAGGTGCTATCTGAATGTAGTTTTGATTTGCATTTTTCTAATAACCAGTGATGATGAGCATTTCTTCATATGTTTGTTGGCCTCATATAGGTCTTCTTTTGAAAAGTATCTGTTCATGTTGTTCGCCCACTTTTGAATGGGTTTGTTTTTTTTTCTTGTAAATCTGTTTTAGTTCTTTGTAGATTCTAGATATTATAGCCCTTTGTCAGATGGGTAAATTGCAAAAATTTTTTCCCATTCTGTTGTTTGCCAGTTCACTCTAATGATTGTTTCTTTTGCTGTAACAGAGGCTCTAAAGTTTAATTAGATCCCATTTGTCTATTTTGGCTTTTGTTGCCAATGCTTTTGGTGTTTTAGTCATGCAGTCATTGCCGATGCCTATGTCCTGAATGGTTTTGCCTAGGTTTTCTTCCAGGGTTTTTATGGTGTTAGGTCTTATGTTTAAGTTTTTACTCCATCTGGAGTTAATTTTAGTGTAAGGTGTCAGGAAGGGGTTCAGTTTCTGCTTTCTGCACATGGCTAGCCAGTTTTCCCAACACCACTTATTAAACAGGGAATCCTTCCCCATTGCTTGATTTTGTCAGGTTTGTCAAAGATCAGATGGTTGTAGATGTGTGGCATTGCCTCCGAGGCCTCTGTTCTGCTCTGTTGGTCTATATCTCTTTTTTGGTACCAGTACCATGCCATTTTGATTACAGTACCCTTGTAGTATAGTTTGAAGTCAAGTAGCGTGATGCCTCCAGCTTTGTTCTTTTTGCTTAGAATTGGCTTGGCTATGTGGACTCTCTTTTGGTTCCGTATAAAGTTTAAGGTTGTTTTTTCCAGTTCTGTCAAGAGGGTCATAGGTAGCTTGATGGGGATAGCATTGAATCTATAAATTACTTAGGGCAGTATGGCCATTTTCACAATATTGATTCTTCCTAACCATGAGCATGGAATGTTTTTCCATCTCTTTGTGTCCTCTCTTATTTCCTTGAGCAGTGGTTTGTAGTTCTCCTTGAAGAGGTCCTTTACATCCTTTGTTAGTTGTATTCGTAGGCATTTTATTCTCTTTGTAGCAATTGTGAATGGCAGCTCGTTCTTGATTTGGCTCTCTTTAAGTCTATTATTGGTATATATGAATGCTTGTGATTTCTGCACATTGATTTTCTATCCTGAGACTTTGCTGAAGTTGCTTATCAGTTTCAGGAGATTTTGGACTGAGATGATGGGGTCTTGTAAATATACAACCATGTCGTCTGCAAATAGAGACAATTTGAATTCCCCCTTACTAATTGCATACCTTTTATCTCTTTTTCTTGCCTGATTGCTCTGGCTAGAACTTCCAATACTATATTGAATAGGAGTGGTAAGAGAGGCCATCCTTGTCTAATGCCATATTTCAAAGGGAGTGCTTCCAGTTTTTGCCTATTCAGGATGATATGGCTGTGGGTTTGTTGTAAATAGCTTTTATTATTTTGAGATACATTCCATCAATACCTAGTTTATTCATAGTTTTTAGCATAAAGCGCTGTTGAATTTTGTCAAAGGCCTTCTCTGCATCTATTGATATAATCATGTGGTTTTTGTCTTTGGTTCTGTTTATGTGGTGAATTAAGTTTATAGACTTGCATATGTTGAACCAGCCTTGAATCATTGGATGAAACCTACTTGATCATGATGGATAAGCCTTTTGATGTGCTGTTGCAATCAGTTTGCAAGTATTTTATTGAAGATTTTTGCATCTATGTTCATCATGGATATTGGCCTGAAGTTTTCTTATCTTGTTTTCTTTTCTCTGCCAGGTTTTGGTATCAGGATGATGTTGGTCTCATAAAATGACATGGGAAGCCTTCCCTCTTTTTAGATTGTTTGGAATAGTTTCAGAAGGAATGGTACCAACTCCTCTTTGTATGACTGGTAGAATTCAGCTGTGAACCCACCTGGACCTGGGCTTTTTTGGTTCATAGGCTATTAATTGCTGCCTCAACTTCAGCCCTTATTATTGGAATATTCAGGGTTTCAACTTCATCCTGGTTTAGATTTTGGGAGGGTGCAAGTGTCCAGGAATTTCTCCATTTCTTCCAGGTTTACTGGTTTATGCGCATAGAGTTGTTTGTAGTAATCTCTAATGGTAGTTTGTATTTCTGTGGAATCGGTGGTGATATACCCTTTATCGTTTTTGCATTGTATCCTTTAGATTCTTCTCTCTTTTTTTTTTTTATTAATCTGGCTAGTGGTCTGTCTATTTTGTTGATCTTTTCAAAAAACCAACTCCTGGATTTATTGATTTTGTGAAGGGTTTTTTGTTTCTCTATCTCCTTCAGTTCTGCTCTGATCTTAGTTATTTCTTGTCTTCTGCTAGCTTTTGAGTATTTTTGATCTTGCTCCTCTAGCTCTTTGAATTTTGATGGTAGGGTGTCGATTTAGATCTTTCCTTGCTTCTCATGTGGGCATTTATTGCTGTAAATTTCCCTTTAGACACTGCTTTAAATGTGTCCCAGAGATTCTGGTACGTTGTGTCTTCATTCTCGCTAGTTTCGAAGAACATCTGTATTTCTGTCTTCATTTAATTGTTTATCCAGTTGATATTCAAGAGCCAGTTGTTCAGTTTCCATGAAGTTGTGTGGTTCTGAGTGAGTTTCTTAATCCTGAGTTCTAATTTGATTGCACTGTGGTCTGAGAGATTGTTTGTTATGATTTCTATTCTTTTGCATTTGCTGAGGAGTGATTTACTTCCGATTATGTGGTCAATTTTAGAGAAGGTGTGATGTGGTGCTGAGAAGAATGTATATTCTGTGGATTTGGGGTAGAGAGTTCTATAAATATCTATTAGGTTTGCTTGGTCCAGATCTTGGATATCCACGCTAATTTTCTGTCTCGTTGATCAGTCTAATATTGACAGTGGTGGAGTATTAAAGTCACCCACTATTATTGTGTGGGAATCTAAGTCTCTTTGTAGGTCATTAAGAACTTGCTTTATGTATCTGGGTGCTCCTGTATTGGGTGCATATATATTTAGGATCGTTAGCTCTTCTTGTTGCATTGAGCCTTTTGCCATTATGTAATGCCCTTCTTTGTCTCTTTTGATCTTTGTTGGTTTAAAGTTTTTATCAGATACTAGGATTGCAACTCCTGCTCTTTTTTTGCTCTCCATTTGCTTGGTAAATCTTCCTCCATCCCTTTATTTTGAACCTATGTGTATCCTTCCATGTGAGATGGGTTTCCTGGATACAGCACACCAATGGGTTTTGACTTTTTATCCAATTTGCCAGTCTGTGTCTTTTGATTGGGGCATTTAGCCCATTTACATTTAAGGTTGATATTGTTATGTGTGAATTTGACCCTGCCTTTTTGATGTTAGCTGGTTGTTTTGCCCATTAGTTGACGCAGTTTCTTCATTTTGTTGATGCTCTTTACCATTTGGTACATTTTTGGAGTAGCTGGTACTGGTTGTTCCTTTCTATGTTTCGTCTTTCTTTCAGGAGCTCTTGTAAGGCAGGCCTGATGGTGACAAAATCTCTCAGCAATTGCTTGTTCATAAAGGATTTTATTTCTCTTTCGCTTATGAAGCTTAGTTTGGCTGGATATGAAATTCTAGGTTGAAAGTTCTTTTCTTTAAGGATGTTGAATATTGGCCCCCACTCTCTTCTGGCTTGTAGGGTTTCTGTCAAGAGATCCGCTGTGAGTCTGATGGGCTTCCCTTTGTGGGTAACCCAACCTTTCTCTGGCTGCCCTTAGCATTTTCTCCTTCATTTCAACCCTGGTGAATCTGACGATTATGTGCCTTGGGGTTGCTCTTCTTGAGGAATATCTTTGTGATCTTTTCTGTATGTCCTGGACTTGAATATTGGCCTGCTTTGTTAGGTTCAGGAATATTTTCCTGGATAATATCCTGAAGAATGTTTTCCAGCTTTGATTCATTCTCTCCATCACATTCAGGTACACCTATCAAACATAGATTAGGTCTTTTCACATAACCCCATATTTCTTGGAGGCTTTGTTCATTTCTTTTTACTCTTTTTTCTCTAATCTTGCCTTCTCATTTTATTTTATTGAGTTGATATTCAATCTCTGATATCCTTTCTTCTGCTTGGTCAATTCAGCTATTGACATTTGTGTATGCTTCACGAAGTTCTCATGTTGCGTTTTTCAGCTCCATCAATTCATTTATATTCTTCTCTAAGCTGTTTATTCTCATTAGCATTTTGTCAAACCTTTTTTCAAGGTTCTTAGTGTCTTTGTATTGGGTTAGAGCATGTTCTTTTAGCTCAGAGAATTTTGTTATTACCCACTTTCTGAAGCCTGTTTCTGTCAATTCATCAGACTCATTCTCCATCCAGCCTTGTTCCCTTGCTGATGAAGAGTTCTGATCCCTTGGAGGAGGAGAGGCCTTCTGGTTTGGGATGTTTTCATCATTTTTGCACTGGTTTCTTCCCATCTTTGTGAATTTATCTACTTGTGGTCTTTGTAGTTGATGACTTTCGGATAGGGTCTCGGAGTGGACGTCCTTTTTGTTGATGATGATGTTATTTCTTTCTGTATGTTAGTTTTGCTTCTAACAGTCAGGCCCCTCTGCTGTAGGACTGCTGGAGGTCCATTCCAGACCCTGCTTGCCTGGAGATCACCTGCAGCGGCCTCTGTGTTCTCGCTGGGAACTGCACTCCAAAGCTGTTCCTATTCGGCCATCTTGGATCCAGATCCCAATTCATATTTTAGAGTTTCTTCTCAAATTATTTTTTTGTCCTATGATATGAAAATGATACTCCTTCCCTATTAAGGAGGAAGAAGGAGGCTATGATGTAAGGGAAGTCTATGCTGAGAAAGAAGAACAGTTGCCCCTTCTACCCCAATATATTGTAAGAAATAAAAGGGAGTTGACTGAATGCTATGGAGAGTTATTTTATGTCTTTATTTACTTCACTCAAGATGAACCCCAAGGGGAAAGGACCAAGTGAAAACATCCAGATACCTATGCCTGTGGATTCTTAGGGAGGATGCTCAGAAAGATTATCCTAAAGTATTTTTACTTATTTCCCTAAGTTATGTATGGCACTCAATCATGTGAGTAGATACTGAGGTATTGATAGGAGCAGGAGACTTGCTAAGACCTAGGGTCTGAATAAAGTGGTTGTCACATGTAAACTATCAGGCAAATGCCCTAGACTGTAGATTATAGTCATGGCCACTTGCATGTCCTCTAAAATATCAAATGAAACCACCTACACCCTGATGGTCAACAGTCCAGGGAGCATATTTGACTAGATGCCCTGAGAAGAGCTCAGAAGAAACTAATGAGATTCCAGAGAATGCTACATGAGTTCTAATCATTTGTCTTCTCTGTTGACATGTGATTCAACTTGAAAAAGAGCAAGGGTAGTTGGCAAGAGGAGAAATGGGGAGAGGAAATCTGTAATTCAGAGTATTTGCCCAAAAGAAACTGAGTCATTCAAAATACACAAACTGGAAAGCTTGTGATGCAGGAAGTAGGAAGCTAACACTCTCTGCCCTTCCCATCCAAGGAGATATGGAGAAATTTTAAGAAAGATCAGACATATCATAGCAAATAAGGAAACAACTAATTTTCTTTGTAGACCTAAGTGCAATGTGAGTCAACTTGTGACTGAGATGCATTTTCTTCTCTTTTTCCTAGTCAGATGGAAATAAACTACTTGCCCTTCTAGTTGAGCATGGGTTTATGCTCTCTCCAGCTATTCTCTTGTGCTCTTCCCTCATTTCTCTTTTCCTCTCTAGTACACTCAGCAGATGCTCCGGGGCCACAACTCCACCTAGCAGAAGCAAATTTCTGTGACTGTTCTACCACTGGGAATTTCCACACAAAGTTTTATGATCAAGTTTTATTAAGATAGGCCTTCCATGAGGACTTCAATGCTTCTGTTTCCACCACCTTGATTACCCTCTACCTCTTTCCTTTTGCCACCTGAGTGACTCCTACCTGTCCTTAATGAATCAACTTGAATTTGCCTTTTTTTCCACAGTCTGAGTCAGAGGCCAGTTCTATGGGCTCTCAAATCCCCCTACCCATGTCCAGCTTCCTCCCTCTAACCATACTACATGTGTTCACACACTTCTGTTTCCCTCACTAGCCTTTGAGCTCCTAGATTCCTATTCCATGTTTCAGTTGCTTTTTCTCAGCACCTAATTAATAGAAGATATTCGTTTTGGTGCTGAGTGTTTATAACTTGTGATTCTGTTTCATATTTTACTACTTTGTATGTTTTATTCATTCAGAAACATGTTGAGTACCTACTACAGGTCTGATGTGAAACAAAACTCAATCCTTTAATTTGAGGCAGTTATAATTCTATAAAGCAGATAAATAAACCTAATGGAAATACAATATGTTCAGTACTTTGAGAAAAAAAGTATTGTGGGAGTAAAACAGATAAAATCCTAACTTTCATAAAGGATTAAGTCAGCTTCATAGAGAGGATATATTTTATGTGAATCTCCAAAATTGAGCCATGTTCTGCAAGAAAAGTATAGGTGGGGTGGGGAATCATTGAACATCATACAAAAAGCAAAGAAATACAATTCAAGTTTGTATGTTTAACAATTATTCAATCCAAGAGTTGAAAGGATAGGTATAGGTTGACTCAACATGTTAGCTGTATGTACTAGCTGGAACCTAGGAGATGTTTGATTTACAACCTCATATCCTAGACCTGAGCTTTCATTGCCAACTTAATATCTAGGTAAAACTATAGAATTTATTATTTTTTTTAAACTGCCAATGTCTTTAATTTACCCATGCCATCATAGAGTAGAAAAGTGTTTTCGGTGTCATCTCTTCCAATTTCCCTGACAATGTGGAATCTTTCCTAGTATATCCATGTCAGGAGGTCATCCTGTAGTCTGGCCCATGTTCTTGCAGTGGTTTCTTTCAAGTAAAACGCTAAGGAAAAACATTTACTGCTTGCTCTCAAAAGTCTTCTTTAATCATATACAATGGTGTTAAAACAAATGAAGATTATATCTGAAGCATATCTGGATTTCCTAACACCTGCTTTGGTTTGAGGAATTGAATAATAGGAGAAAGGTGAGTGAAGGAAATGATTATTTTTTTGTGTGTGAAACTCTTGAATATTCATGTGCATGACATCAGAACAATGTCCTGCTTCTCTATATTACTCTCTCTATCTCTGTGTGCATGTGCATGTATGTGTGTGTGTGTGTCTGTCTGTCTATCGATTTGCATAAACTATACTATTTCTCTTTCACTGGTTAAATAAATTTCTGCCTCTTCTGCGCTTTGATGTAACTGGCATTCACTCATTCATTATGAATGAGTGACTGAATTCAATAAATATTCATTGAGTATCTCTAATGAAATCTTAACTATAAAAGTAAAGAATGGACTACAGGGATACAGAGTATAGATATCAAAAGAATCTATTATTTAAAGATATTTACAGTGAAGGCAAAATAATATAAGTAAGACAAGAGGGATATCATTAATATACATTTATAAAAATATATATATTTTTTCAAATGCCAAATGAAAGTTAAAGAACCTAAGTGTTTCCAAGGTAAGGAGACAAGGAGCCTCCTGAGGGCTATATGAGGTCAAAGGAAAGATCATGTAGGTAAGGTGAGGTGGGGGAATGTGTCCTGACCTGAGAACTGATAAACAGGGGTGGTGAATGTTTACCTTTGCCAGTAAGAGAAGGAGATATAATTAGTTAAAGGCAAACAGAGGGCTTCCAAGGAGCCAACAATGTTCTCGTTTTTGAATAAGGTGTTAGTCACAAGAGTATTCTTTTTATGATATCTCAGTAGGCTGTTCATTTGTTTTATTAAATTTTCTGTATGTGTTAAGCTTCACAATACATTTGTTTTGAAAAGAGATTAATGTGTGAAATAGACTCTCTTCATTAAAAATGCAGTATTTGCTAAGCCTCCACTATGATACTGGGAAGTCACAGGTGAGTAAGACATAGTCATGGCTCTCAGGAAGCTCCCATTCTTCACACCAGAAGGAGAGGTGGGTGACTGGAGATGAGCCCAGAAAGGTAGATGGAGACAGGGTCGTGAACACTGAATACACAATGCTAAGGTACTTCAAGATTTTCCAATATATAACAGCAAGCCACTGATGGGTTTTGAGCAGATTTTTGACATGAGATTTTCCTTTTGGAATGACAACTTTGGTTATTATATAAAATGTGGGTTGAAGAAATGAGATAAAACTTGGAGTACAACACCTGATAAAGTATTATGTTATTTTCTCTTTCTGAAATACGTGTTTTCCTTCCCCAGTGAGTTTTAAGTTGCTGAACAGTTGTGTCACAATCATGTTTTCCAGAAGTGTTCACAATTCTTGTCATAGAAACACAATATATACAGTGTAGCCTCTTTAATCCTTTTTGTTAGAATAAGAGTAATAAAATAGAAGGATTAGTGGAATGAATTAATGGACTGATGAATTATCTTATTGTCATAAGCTTCATAAAACCTGCTGAGTTGCACCCAATTTTAACAATATTATGAAGTCATCTCCTAAATTTTGATTTGCTTCTGAATGCATTTGTTCCATCTTCGTCTTCAATCTCCTTCACCATACCAGGAAAATTTAAAGAGCTATTTGTAGCAAATAAGCTCACAATCTGCATATATTGCCATAAAAAATATAATTGCAAGTTTAAGGAAGGAGGGTGGGGACAGCTCTAGAATTTGTCTGTGGGAGCTTGATTACAAGGTTGCAATCAAGAGTCACTGCCCAGAACGTGGCTTTGAGGAAACATTGATGGGAAAGAAGAAAGACAACAGCTAAGGACCAGAAATCATGTTATTGGAGTCAACAGTTCCTGAACTTGATAGTGCTTGCATCATAGCTACAGGGAAATATGAGAATATGAGATATTTTTAGAATTTTGTTTTCCATGTTCTGACAAAAACCCTTCCCTTTTTATTTTTCTTAAGGGTATTTTTTCCATTTCTTTTAAGTCAACAGTTTTGGGTGGAAAATGTACTAGAACAGTAGAGGAAGGAAACACCAGAAAACCTCAGCGGTGAAAACAGGAGTTCCAGTTTTTACAGGAATTTTGTGTGGCTGTGTACATGTGTGTGCATATATTTCTGAGCTTGGAGTAGAGAAAAGAGAGGGGTAGTGCAGAGGACTTTAGGTTTCTCTGTTAATTTTCAACACTTCCTGGATAGAGAAACACTTCAGGAAGGACCTAAGAAAACATGAAAGGTTAAGTGCAAGTTAGAGACCAATTTGAAAAATTATAAGACCCTTGCTTTTTTAAACCAGTGAGAAAATAAAGGTCAGCCAGTGATCAGGTTTGAAGGCGTTTTATATCCACCTCAAACAGTGAACTTTATGATGGAAATTTCACCGGAACTTTATCTAGAACAAAGAAAAGCAGATTCTATGAGGAAAACAGAAATCTTTCTAAGCAGTTCTACTCCTAACATTCTCAGGTCCGGTTTTGGAAAAATAAATGAGGATCCATGTTCCATACTTTAAATATTTTAAAGTTATAAAGCAAGCTAAGAGGCTGTTAAATAAAATGGTTTGTCATGTTACATTGATTATAATAGTTTAGAAGAAAGTAATGAGCCATAAACACATGCGTGTGGGCACGCCATCCTGCCTATCCAGGCTCTGTCTGTATCCCTCCAAGCAGAAACCCTGTGGCCATCCCTTGGGCCTAGAGGCAGGTCTTCTTTCAGGAACACAGCCCTGGGGAAAAGGCCCATGCAGGCCCTGGAAGAGGGACTGGGACCATTTGGACAGAGACTTCTGGATACCTGGAGAGAGGTCTCCAAGTGGGAGATCCCAGGCTCTAGATAAGCATGCCCCTTAGCCTCCTGTACTCCTCACTCGTGAGTTTATCTATTTATCTATCTATCTATCTTTCCCCTTCGGTTAAGTTAGTCTAAACCATCTTTTCCGAGACTGGACCTAGATTCACCTGGCTGTGTAGTGCCACATTGTACTCACTCCATAAACGACAACACATACTGGTTGCTGAACTACAAGTTTAAAAAAGCACTTGGCTTCATTTGATAGTGAATCAATAAGGAATTTTTGAGGCTTCTCTGAGACCTAGATTAGTGAATGTGTATAATCCATTCGATTTTTTTCAAATAAAACCAATAGTCAAGATAGAATAGGCTATGCTACAACAAACAAAATGTCAATCACTTAACATTAGAGAAACTTAAGTATGACTCATACAGATGCCACTGCAGGTGTTAAAAGCTTCAGGACCACTGTCCTCCATTCTGGGATTCAAGAATCTAGGTTGTTTCCTTCTCTGCCATCTTAGAAGGAAGCCTCCATATTTACTGAGGCAAAGGAAGGGAAGGAGAAAGAGTCACACACTGCCAGTTAAATGCTGTAGACCAGAAGGTGACATTTGTCATTTCTGTGGCTGCTATAACAGATTACCACAAATTTGGTGGCTTGAAGTAACGGGAATTTATTCTCTCACTGTGCTAGAGATTGGAAATCTGAAACCAAGGCATCAGTGGGGACATGCTCCCTCTGAAGGCTGTAGGAAAGAATATTTTCTTGCCTCTCTCTATCTTCTGGCGGCTCTTGGCAATGTTTGGTGATCTTTGGCTTACGCATGCGTCACTCCAATCTCTACCTCCTTCTTCACATTATTTTCTTCTCTGTCTCTGTGTATCTTTTCCTCTTCTAATAAGGATACCAGTCACTGGACTTAGGGTTTACCTGAATCTGAACTAATTATATCTTCAAAGGCCCCATTGCCAAATAATGTCACATTCTGAGGTTCTGGCTGGATGTGAATCTTAGGGAGATACCATTCAACTCACAATACACACCCAGTGGCCAGAGCTAATCACATAGTCCTGCCTAATGCAAGAGGACTGGGTAATACAGAGAAGTTCATGGGATATTTGTTGTTATAAACTGAATGATCATGTTCCCCCAAAACATTTATGTTAAATCCCTAATCCCCAATGTAGTAGTAATCCAAAATAAGCCTTTTGGGAGGTAATTAGGGTTAGACGAGGTCATGAGAGTGTGGTTGCCATGATGGGCTTAGTGTCTGTATAAAAGGAGAGAGAAGTTTGTCTCTTTCACATGAGGGCATCTGTACGCCAGAAAGGGTTCTCACCAGGAGCTAAATCTGCCGGCACCAAGAGTTTAAAGCAACAGTAATTGAGCCCAGGATGATTTCCTGATAAAGGAAGCAAAATAGTCTGCTCAATGCTCCCCAGACTGTGCACTATTTTCACTTCTGAGAAAACTTTAGAAGTGACACTGATGAGCTGGAGTTCATCCAAAAGATGACTGTAATAGTGAAGAGATGTGATACCCAGTCATAAGAGATTTGGTTGAGGAACTAGGAATGCTTACCATGAGAAGAAAGAACTCTGGGAGGAAGGCACAAGGGCCAACTCTGAATAGAGGAGAAATGTCATGTGGCAGAGAGAGGGCCTTATTTGCCTCTAGAATGCAGAATTAGATATAATGGAAATCACAGAAAGGTAGATTTGACTTACTGTTAGGAACACTTTCCATGGCTGTTAAAATAGAAATCATTGGCAATATCCTCAAGGTAAGTAGTTGGCACCAACAGGTCCACACACAAAATTTATGAAGCCATGGTAAGATTACAAAGGGAGGCCCTCATACCATTCATACACATACATAAATGTTACAATCGAGTACCAAACTGCCAAATAAAATACATCCTCCTGTCTTACTTGGAGATATGACTGCATAATAATCTGGAAGGCTCACTCCCACCTCATCCCATCCCTGATGAATACCACTATTCTTCAGCCTCTCTGAAGCATAGGGATGCATATACCACAACTGTGGTTTACCCTCTGAAGGATGGACCGAGATAAGAGGTCCAAGCAAGCCGTAGAAGCAGTAAGTTTAAGAGGCCACTGACTCCAGTTAGGCATATCCGTCTGGCCCTGCGAACTCCTCACCAGGGAAGAATGCAGCCAAGGAAAGAATGGCATGGTGCTTAGGGCTGGCCACATTGGTCCTGTGGCCATGGGTGGGGCCCATGGACTGTCAGCAGTACCTACACATGCACCTTGCCCCGAGAAACAACCTGCTTTTGGCAGACCTCATCAGGCTTCTGGACTCTATAGTCCAAGGAGAAGAATCTAATGAGATGTTGCTTTGAGAGCCACTATGACTCAGTCTCCATGGCCTCCTCGCATCCTGAAGACTAGCCCAGTAGAGACAGAAAACTGGGAATTAAGAAGCCTGGCCAATTTGGACCAGCTTCAGAGGCAGCAGCTCTCAGCATACATCTTAGATATGAGAGAACTCCAGGGCTGGAGTTCTCTCAAGCTTTGCCTTCAGACAAGCAGTTACATCTGGACCATTTAATAATGAGTGCTGAAGATGAAAGAAAATTTTTTGAGCTATCATCCGTAAAAAACAAGTTTTGATCAGCCATGCTAGATTAAATATTGAATTATCTTTCTATTCTTCATGGAGAATATTACAATGCATTGCCATAGTAAGAGCCAACCAAGAATATGCTGCCATAAATGTACAAATAATTATGGTAGAGGAGCTATAGACAGACACTGTTTCAATTTTATTTTTAAAAGATATCCAGGAAGAAAAAAGGTACAAACCACAACAGAGTTGTTGGCCAACCCACTCCCACAGTTTCCATATAATGATCATTAATATTTTGTGAGCATTTACTGTGTTCCAGGTATCATTCGACTTGCTTTTTATAGATGACCTCATGTAATCCTCATTATCCCCATTTCAGAGATGGGGCATGAAGAAGTTAAATAATGTTCTAAAAGTCATGTAGCTGGTACTTACTGGAGCCAAGATGTCATCCCAGATGTGTTTCTCCAGAACCCACACTCTTAACCCCACTGAGCCTCTCTATCTTCTTGGATCCCCACTGGGCATGAAAATGAAAAAGCTACATCCTACTCCCAACTACTAGTCCTACAATCTTAGGCTACCACATTTAAACTCTCCGTTATTGTTTATAAAGTAGGAACAATAGTAATAACTCCCTATTAGGGCTGTTCTAAGGACTAGAAGAAAGCTACAAAGCATGCCTAGTGTAATGACAGCATAATGCTAGTATTCCGTAAATATAGGTCTCTCTCTTCCCTCTTTCCTTCCTTCTTTTATTCTTTGGCTACTTGCTACGTGGGCTGCTTTCTTTTCACTATTTGAACTGCAATTCACAGTAATAATATTGGTTTTCCTTTTGGCATATTTACTAATTCAATGTTTCCATCTACCTATCTTAAAACTTTCATTTCTACTGTAATCACCAGGTTGCTCATTTTGTTTGTTTTTGCAGAGCACCACAAATCTTTTCTTTTAGGAGAAGGCAGGGTGTAACTTACAAATTATGTAAATGAAAGCACGAGGCTCTCTGAGGCATCATAACTCTGTCATCACTCCTGGAAATGGTCTTGCAAAGCACATGTCTGTTGAGTCAGCAGTTCCGTTTTGACGCAGAAGGACATTTAATTCATCCGGACTGCCTTTTACTTTCTGTAACTACAAAGTTCCAAATTTTGTGGGTGGATCAGAAATATGCTGTATGAAGTAAATGTGCCAGCACAGATCTGGAGGATCAGTATCCTCCCTTGAAGAGAATAAGCCATTTTATTCTTTGCTTAAGGTGGCCAAGAGAAAGACCCTCTACAGAGAAAAAGTAAAAATAAAAAATCAACTACTTTTTACAATCAGACAAGTCGAGTGAATCAGAACACAGATTTCACTCTGTGGCTGTGTTTCCATTCACTGGGCAGATTCAAGAGAGCAAAAGGCCGAGCTTCTTCCTCTTCCCATTGGGCAAGGATGCAATTTTTCTCCTAACCTAAAGAAAATCCCCTCTGACAGTTCCACCCACTAGAGATTCCTCTGGTGCTGGCCCAAGCTATTTGCATCATAGCTGCCCCCTCAGGGCTCCAGTTGCATCACAGAAAAGCAGAAGCCCTGGAGGGATCCTATCTCGGCCAGTTTCTCTAGGTTGTAATTACTAAAAGTGAAACCAACCATCTGCTTCCTTTACTTAGCACATTCCTTGGACGCTGCAGCTACTTGCTAGATAAGCCAAGCAAAGGAGGGAGCCTTGGGCTTGGAAGAGGTAGGCAGCTTCCGCCTTTTGGCATTCAGGGAGCCCAGTTCCACTCCCAAACCTTTGTTAACCTGCCTTTGAATCGCCTGTTCTTTAGCAGTCCTATGAGCTCCCAGCTCCTTAATACCCCCAAATAAGGAGATCAGGGCTGGTTTCTGCTTCAGCAGAGACTGAGAGGCCTAGAGTAGATGGACTCGGAATTAAATGCTCAGGTGACCCTGGCACCTTCGGACTTAGAATCTGACATGTCCCTGCTGGGGAAGGGTGGTCAAGACACTGAAAGATTACACTCATTCTGAGTCTATCAACTGAGCATCTGTGACCATGAGCAATGTTTAGAATCGTCAGAGACTTGCTCTTGGCCTCTCTCTCCACCTCTTCCTTCCTAGGAACTCAGAGCACCCTAAAAATGTTTGCTGCTTCTTGATCCCCAGGATTCCTACTCCCTCACTCATTTCCCTGCCGTTCCCAGGTATCATTCCCTTAAGCAATCCTGACTTCTTTTATTCTGCTGATGCTGCACCCCTTGACACTGAGAACACTCTGGTGCCTTACATATTGTAAATTAAATCGAATTTAAGGTATTCGACAGTACTGGAATCTCATTTTCCTGCAGTCTCCTAAAGCTTTCCCCATTTTCCAATATTTTTTCTTCTCCATAAGATCTCAACCTGGCTACCCTCCTTGGGAAGAACATAAACATTGTCGACTCCATCCTGCATTGCCAACCCTGACCCTCATGACAGCCAAGCTCTTTCCCTTACTCTGCCCCCAACATAGTCCGTATCATTCTGACCCTACAGGACCTCAACCCCTATAAACTTCCCTTCATCTACATTACCTTAAATTCAGCCTATCCTTCAAGAATATTACCTTGAAGGCCCATACTACCACCCCTATCTTGTATCAAATGACATCAACTCAATCTACTCTGAGAGCCCATGATTTTTTTTCTTGGATGGTGAGCCTCTACCACAAGATTTACTTTATAACAGAATAATATACCAAACCAACTACAGGGACCTACCTTCTGACCAGACTCCAACATTTAACTAACTGTGTGAGATAGAGCAAGTCTTGTTTTCCTAGTTATAAAACAAAAGGGTTTGAATGAAACAGCCTAGTAAATCAAGCATCTCTCTGGGCCACCTGAACTAAATCTTTAATGCCCCCTGCTCTGAAATTTTCCAGTGCTTTTATTGTTCACTATTTTGTGTGCCTTGTCTCACCGATGAGATTTACACTTCTGGAAGAGGTTTCTTCCTGGGTTTTACTACAATTTCTACCATTAGGCATAGTGCAGATTAGAGCATTTAATAAATGCCTTCAAGATCAATCCAACAAAGTTTTTATTTTGGTTTCCTTGTAGACCAGTGGTCTTCAAGCATTTCACTTCAATACCCTTTAAAAGAATTGGAAAAAATTTGTAGCAAACTTATTAACAGAAATGAGAAAGCGGTCATGACAAAGAGGATGATGTCCCAAAGGAAATGATGCTGTCAAAAAAAAAAAACTTCACATGAGAACTCTGAGAGATATTTCATAGCATGGAACGCACACAGGATAAGATGTTGGAAACAGATACAAACTTAAAAAGGAGTATGACAATTCACTGTTGACAAAAAAAAAAAAATCAAACTGTGTAAAAATAAAATTTATTCTGAGCCGAATTTGAGTGACCAAGTCCTGGGACACAGCCCCAGGGGTTCCTGAGAACCAAGGTGATTGTGTTACAGTTTGGTTTTATACAAGTTAAGGAGATAGACGTTGTGGGCAGAAATCAACCAACACCTGTAAGGTATACACTGGTTATGTCTGAAAAGGTAGAACAACTCAAAGGGCTGGTGGGGAGAGGGAAGCGGGGACAGGGTCCAGAATTTAAAGATTTTCTGATTGCCAACTGGCTGAAAGAGTTAAGTTATTATCTAAAGACCTGGAATGAATAGGAAAGAATGCCTGGGTTAAGATAAGATGTTGTGCAGACCAAGGTTTTATCATGCAGATGAAGCTTCCAGATAGCAAGCTTCAGAGAGAATAGATGGCAAATGTCTATAATCAGACTTAACAGACTTAAAAGGGTGCCAGACTCTTAGTTAATCTGTCCTGGAACAGGAAATGACCTGGAAAAGGAAAGTGGATTCTCTTTTTCTCTTGCTTAACGGAATGATACTGGGGAAGGCAGGGAAATGAGTGAGGAGTAGAAATCCTGGGGACCAAGAAGCAGGAAAAATTTTTAGGGTGCTCTGAGTTCTTGGAAAGGAAGAGGTGGAGAAAGAGGCCAAGAGCCAGTCTCTGACAATTGTAAGGGGAGAATGTAGAGTTTCCCAAGAGACAGCTTTCCAGGGCCATTTCAAAATATGTCAAATATATTTTGGGATAAAATACTTTCATTTATTTTAGGGCCTGCTGTTATGTGATGCTATACTAAAATCAAGTAGGAATCTGATGTCTTATTGCTACAAAAAGTCTGTTTTGTCAGTCTTAAGATGTGTTTTAATGTTAATACTGGTCAGCTGTGCCTGAATTGCAAAAGGAAGAGAGTGCAATGAGGCATGTGTGACTCCCTCTTCCCATGTTGACCACAACTGGTTTTTGAGGTTTACTTTGGTTTATTCCCCTTCTAGAGAAAGGATCCATTCAGTCGGTTAGGTATGCTTAAGATTTTATTTATGGTTCATATCACCAAGATAAAGAAAAAATGTTCACTGTTTTATAAGAGGGCAAATACTGTTCAAACTACATTTGATAAGTTTTCTACTTCTCAATGTTTTAAATTCTTCATGTTCTAGTGTTTAAGTTGCAGCATACTAAGTAAATATTAGTTTTATACATTTATAAATGAGAGTAAGAGAGTTTTTAATGTTTTGACCAAAATTTTAGGCGGTCATGTTAATTGTTAACATGCATTGATTATTGAGACTGCATGTTTTTCGCTTGCACAGTTATTTTTACAACACCACACTGAGCAAAGTGAGGGCTGTTTGTATTGATCTGCATATTTGTAAGCTGACATTTCAATTTTTCATTTCAAATTTAAATAGTTGCTGTCTAGGTGAAGGGAAAGTTTCCCCTTCAACCTCAGAAGGTTCACTGAAAAATCAAGTCACAAAAGGCAGATTAATAGGAGGAAAAAACATCCAAATGTATTTGATCATAGCCGTACTTGACAGTAACCTTCAGAATAAAAACTCAACTTCCAAATGCAGAAGCTCACATAACCATCTTGAGATTACAGAAAAAATAGAGGCATGGATCCTGGCAAAATAGATATAGGACAGGAAGAAGAGGAATTCTGTTGAAGAACAATAAATAATTACCAGGCAGAACTCAGTGGACTCGCAGAACATACAGTGGTCTGGGACAAAGTCTATTGGGCTTGCAGAGCAGACAGTAATTTGTGACAAAAGTCTGTTCAAGTTTGTTAACAACCGTTAGTCTTCCTTCCTGCAATATACATTGAGGACTGAACTTTGACTTTTTTTTCTTTTGCCCAGGTTCCTGTCTAACGGACCTGAGGAGTCACACCCTACAAACCATAGAACCTGGTTTGCTATTAACCTGGTATAATGTGGATTACTTTCCAATCCGACTCTAGTATAGCATCAATGACAGACGGCAGACCACCTCTGCCTTAACGCAAGCATTTCTTTCTACTGACTTCAAGTCTTCAGACAACAGTTGAACTCTGTCAATTGTTACCTCGAGAATCCCTATAACCCATCTATGACTTGTAAGCCCCCATTTCGAGATGTCCTGCCTGTTCAGACTGAACCAAGGTATACTTTGTATGTATTGATTTATTACTTTACCTGCAATTTCTGTCTCCCTGAAACGTATAAAACCAAACTGTAGCCCAACCACCTCAGGTGCACTTTCTCAGGCCCTCTTGAGACTGTGAAACCATGGGCTGTGGTCATTCATATTGGCTTATAATTAACCTCTGTAAATATATATTCACAGAATTTGTGTTTCTCATCATCAGGGTTCGGTTAATGAAAACTCATGGAAAGGACCAAAGGTGATTGTTTTCTTCTTTAGTAGGTCCAGACTTTAGGTTGATAAGGGAATTTAGAGAGCAACTTCATCCCATATTTTGGGAGAAATAGGGGAAGGCGGGGGCGTCAGACTATGAATCTCAGAGTCCCGTTCAAAGCACCATATTTTGGGATATCTGTTTCTGAGCTCTAACATTACTAATGATATAATTTCCAGCAAACTTCTCCTTGTAGTGGTGCAAAATATGCAAGTGAACATTGCTGCCTGAATGGAGGAGGCTTTGTACATATCAGTATTTTAGATTCTCCCCCACAAAACACACACACCCACCATAACCACTCCATACCTATCTCTCTGAAGTTCTTTCTTATGTAAAGTGGGAGAAAGATTCTTTTTTTTCCCCCTAAACAAAGGTGGAAAAGGACAACCCAGCATGTTCTAGAGGAGAGTTTTATGGAAATTGAGGGTCTGGAATTGTTTTCCCTAAAACTACTTGTGGCCACATATGCCTTAATTTTGTGCACTTGCGGGGTAAGTGGTGCCCCAGTTTGAAGACCCTGAATATCCTATGGCACTGATCTAGAGCCCAGATCCTGTCCTCTACCTTCACCCTCTCTCTCTATGACTTTAGTTTTATTGAACTATTGGCATCTTTCTCAGCTGCAGTTCATGGAGCTATTAACATGTCATGGGCTTTCTGGCTTTGTTTGCTGGCTTTGTACTGCACTCAGCCAGTGCCTACAGAGGGTGAGCTGAGTCAAGTTCTTGTGAATGAAAGGAAAGGAATCATCGCAAGGCACACCCCATTGCATCTTTTCCCAAGCGGCTTCTTAGGTATTGACTTGTGCTAACAATAAAAGGGAAATTTCTTAGCTGTAATTTTCCACACCCCAAGTTCAAACAGCACAAGCTTGCTCAACCTGAAGCCCAAAAGGAATGTTTTACAGATAATCGGTATGTTCTAACTTAATTCCTTAGATTTTTTCTTGCATTCCAAACATTGCTAGACTGAATTTGCATGTAAAACACAGTTTGCAGGAGGAAAAACATTTAACAACTTGTATTTTTTCCACTGAATGCTCCAAACATATTACCTTTTTCAAATTCAAATTATTGGATATTTCCAGAAAGCTCAAGATCCTATCTTATTGCTGAAAAGAATTAGCCTCAAAAAATAGAAACCTTTTTAAAAGTACTAAAGACTTTCTTTGGGATTTTAATGAGTCAGGCACAAAGCTGGAAATAAACAAATGTCTTTATCCCTCACGATCACATACTATTCCAAGCAGACCAGAGAGAGAAGGGAGTGCTCTGACACTCTCACTAAAGACCAGAAACTCATTTCTTTATTTCTGTGTAACGTCTCACTCACATCAGTTAAGGAGTTAGCCAAGTCAACTATGTAACGAGACCCAATTGGAACTGTGGACTCAGTGCTGCTACCAGGACGCTCTTTCAGTCTCTGAGCCTCTTTTTTTCCCCGGCATACGGGCCTCATGTTCTCTCATTGCTGAGTAGTTCTCTTTCATTATTATTATTATCCTTTAAGTTCTGAGATACATGTGCAGAATGTGTAGGTTTGTTACATAGATATACACGTGCCATGGTGGTTTGCTGCACCCATCAACCTGTCATCTACATTAGGTGTTTCTCCTAATTCTATCCCTTCCCTACCACCCATCCCTGACAGGCCCCAGTGTGTGATGTTCCCTTCTCTGTGTCTGTGTTCATTGTTTGACTCGCACTGTGTCATTGTTCAATAGTGAGAACATGTGGTGTTTGGTTTTCTGTTCCTGCATTAGTTTGCTGAGAATGATGGTTTCCAGTTTCATCCATGTCCCTGCAAAGGACATGAACTCATCATTTTTTATGGCTGCATAGTATTCCATAGTGTATATGTGCCACATATTCTTTATCCAGTCTATCATTAATGGGCATTTGGGTAGGTTCCAAGTATTTGCTATTGTAAATTGTGCTGCAGTAAACATACATGTACATGTGTCTTTATAGTAGAATGATTTATAATCCTTTGGGTATATATGCAGTAATGGGATTGCTGGGTCAAATGGTATTTCTGGTTCTAGATCCTTGAGGAATCTCCACACTGTCTTCGACAGTGGTTGAACTAATTTACACACCCACCAACAGTATAAAAGCATTTCTATTTCTCCACATCCTCTCCAGCATCTGTTGTTTCTTGACTTGTTAATTATCACCAATTATCTAAGTGGAGTGAGATGGTATCTCATTGTGGTTTTGAGTTGCATTTCTCAATGACCAATGATAACAAGCTTTTTTTTCATATATTTGTGGGCCACATAAATGTCTTCTTTTGAGAAGCATCTGTTTCTATCCTTCCCCCACTTTTTGATAGGGTTGTTTGGTTTTTCCGTGTACATTCGTTTAAGTTCCCTGCAGATTCTGGATATTAGCCCTTTGTCAGATGGAGAGATTGCAAAAATCTATCCATCTGTGATGGTAGTTTGTATTTCTGTGGGATCACTGGTGATACCCCCTTTATCATTTTTTATTGTGTCTATTTGATTCTTCTTTCTTTTCTTCTTTGTCTAGCTAGCAGTCTATTTGGTTAATCTATTCTCCTAATCTGTAGGTTGCCTGTTCACTCTGATAATAGTTTCTTTTGCTGTGCAGAAGCTCTTTAGTTTAATTGGATCTCATTTGTCAATTTCGGCTTTTGTTGCCATTGCTTTTGGTATGTTTCTGTAGTGGCTGGTACCAGTTGTTCCTTTCCATGTTTACTGCTTCCTTTAGGAGTTCTTGTAAGGAAGGCCTGATGGTGACAAAATCTCTCAGCATTTGCTTATCTGTAAGGGATTTTATTTCTCCTTCACTTATGAAGCTTAGTTTGGCTAGATATGTATTCTGGATTGAAAATTCTTTTAAGAATGTTAAATATCGACCCCAGCTCCCTTCTGGTTTGTAGGATTTCTGCAGAGATCCACTGTTAGTCTGATAAGCTTACTTTTGTGTGTAACTCAACTTTTCTCTCTAGTTGTCCTTAATATTTTTTCCTTCATTTCAACCCTGGTGAATCTGACGATTTTGTATCTTGGGGTTGCTCTTCTGGAGGAGTATCTTTGTGGTGTTCTCTGTATTTCCTGAATTTGAATGTTGGCCTATCTTGCTAGGTTAGGAAAGTGCTCCTGGATAATACCCTCAAGAGCGTTTTCCAACTTGGTTCTATTCTTCCTGTCACTTTCAGGTACATCAATCAAATGTAGGTTTGGTCTTTTCATATAGTCCCATATTTCTTGGAGGTTTTATTCATTCCTTTTCATTCTTTTTTCTCTAATCTTGTCTTCACATTTTATTTTATTAAGTTGATCTTCAATCTCTGATATCCTTTCTTCCCCTTGATCCATTAGGCTACTGATACTTTTGTATGCTTCATGAAGTATTTGTGCTGTGTTTTTCAGCTCCGTCAGGTCATTTATGTTCTTTTCTAAACTGGTTATTCTAGTTAGCAATTCCTCCAACCTTTTTTCAAGGTTCTTAGCTTCCTTGAATTGGGTTAGAACATGCTCCTTGAACTCAGAGGAGTTTGTTATTACCCACCTTCTGAAGCCTATTTCTGTCAATTCATCAAAGTCGTTTAGTTTTGTTTTCTTGCTGGTGAGGAGTTGTGAGAACCAAGAGAAAGTGGGAACTCAGAGAGGACAGGCAACGTTTGAGTGGATAATGGCTGATTTTCTAGAACTGATAAAAGACATCAATTCTCAGATTCAGGAAGCTCCAAACAAGATAAATGAAAGGAAACCGACATCTAAACACATTGTGCTGAATATGGTCATAAGCACTTAACATCTGTTTCCAAACCTCCTCTGTGGTTTGGTTTTTGTTTTGTTGTTAATGTGGAATGCCACAGACTCCATGTTTCAGATGTTCTCAGCACAGGTCCTGGATGTGGCTTGGGTTCTGCCTGTGCTCTCTTGTGAGACTTGGCAGCTAGAAGTGAGACAAGACCTTCTTCCTGCTGTAGTTTTTTCTAGCCAGTCAGTTCCAGAGACAAGAATGTTTCAAGGAAGTGGCACAGCTGGACTCTGATCCAGCACCTGACAGGCACCACGTGGGGGACTGCAGGCATGTGAGGCAGGTTTTGGCAGCTGGACTCAGCATTCTCCTGTTTAGTCACCCACCCTGTGGAGCGTGCTGACTTCTAAACCATAACTACAGTGGTGAGTCCTGCATGTAGTAGTGATGACAGCTATTGACACTCCTCCTCTGTTAAATCTCACCCGCTCTTAGTGTTGCCTCATTCTCCTCACTCATAACCTGAGGATGTTAATGTGGGCTTCCCGTGACCCAGACCCTCAAACCAACTAGAGAAGGAATGGAAAAGACACAAACAGAAACTCATCACTCTCGAATGCACTGGGCTCACTCTGAGGGGGCAGCTGCCCACTCCTTCTCTGTCTCTGACTCAGGTGGAGTTCCCTATTCTGGGTTCCTTGCTTAGAAACGTTCATGTCTAGCAAGAAATTCAGCAAGAAAGCCCTGCAGTGCTGACCTCAAGATAATAAGACTTCTGCCACTGCACCCTCTGATAAATTTCCTCTGCTTTGTTCATGGAACCATTGTAAACAATCAGTTCTTCTACATTGTTTTTCTTCCATTTTAATTTCTTCTTTGATGAGATTCACAGTCTTGTAAGTGTGATTATAGTTCTCAGGATTAATTCCACTTTAACCTTTTTTTTTGCTTCACAATTTATCTTTTTTGGCTTTCATTTCATTTTATTTCTGATAATATTCTTAGGAATTTTAATAGATGTGCTTTTTCTTTCTAAATAAGTGAAATGTGTTATCTTATTATTATTTTAATATTAATAGTAAAAGCAATTAAGACTATGAAATAACTTCTGAGCATCTCTGTGACTTCATCCCAGAAGTTTACTTTATTAGAGTTCTCATTTTTGTTATTTTCTCCAAATATGTTATTTGCTAATTGGCTTCTATGTTATTTCAGTGGTTATATTGGAGAGTTTCAAGCATTTTTCATACGATTTAGTTGTGATTTATTTAAGTTTTATATCATAATAGAACAATAAATCATTACTTATAATAATCTCTCCTTTAATTGAACTGTGACCAAGCAACATAATCTGAAGAATTTATGTTGTTAACTTATTCAGATTTTATGTCTCATTTTTATGTCAGTTTTATAACTATCAGAAAATAAATTATATGTTTTAGGGGTATATACTTCTATAAATTGCTACAATTTCTACTTTTTTAAAAGTACTATGTATTGAGCATTTACTTGACCTCTGTTGTGTTTGGTGCCTTACATATGTGTTCCCAAATATTTGACAGCACTCCTACCAACCCCAACTGTGATATCTAAAATCTCTCACCCTGACTGTATTTGTTTTTTTCTGAATTTTTGATAATTTTTTCCAATATATTTTGTTTATATATTAATCTGTGCCTAGAGGTTCCATATGTTTGTCTTTAATGTTAATTATGCCTTTTGCCAATATAAAATTACTTTCTTCATTCTATTTGTTGAGCTTTATTTTAAAACTTTGACACTGAAATGATGACTCTAGGTGGAAGGGATTAAAAGGAGAGGAAGGAATTTGCAGGTATAATCCTCAGGAATTCCTGTTTATTCCATTTATTTTAAGTAATTCCATTTATTGAAGGTCTCTTGCAGAGGTTTTAGACTTGGGGCCACTAGATTATGAGCTTTACTGTTGACTTATTAAGTAATCTTTTAAAAAGTATTCCTGGTCTCTACCTGTCTTGCAGGCATGTTGTAAGGAGAAGATAAAATAACAAGTCTTCCTTTTGATTATTTGAAAGACCTGTGTAAATTGAGCACAGCATTATTTCTTCATAAGGTTTCCCTATGGCCTCTCCCTCCACATTCAACCACAGTGGTTTATGATGAAGCCTCGGACCTGGCTAGGGTTAATATAACTTTTAAGTCTCCTGCTTCCTGACCCCAGAATCGTGAGACACTGATCCAGGGAAAATAGTTCTATCCATTAAGGAATTCCTAGTGCTTAGCTTTTGTGTTCCCTGAGAGAATGTTAAAGAAGCAAAAGTCTTGTCTATATTAGCTGAGGTTCTCAGTCAAAAACTTATATAGATACTTGAAGCCAAACAAAATATGTAGCTGTCTGAAGTTGTGAGTCTCCTAGATGTCACTTGAGGTGTATCCTCAAGACATGATATCACAATCTAAAACTGCTGTGCAGCAAACTGAAAGGAAACTCCCTCCTCAATGAGCCAAATTTCTAACATAGTCTCCTCAGTTTCAGAATTTCCCATATTTTCCTGTCAATCTCATTTATCCAGACATTTCCCATTAATATGTTTTATTTTCCCTTAAGGATATTGTTACTCACTTTTAAGAATCTTCTACTCTGGCTAAATTATTCCAGCAGGTGATTTACGTAGCCATTTCTTCCTGACACATGCCATTCTGCATTTGTTTGCAGTTACAAATCTGCTATGCAGGGAGCAAACATTATGTTTTGTATCCCCAGCAACTAGCTTACTACCCTTGCATATGGGTTTGATAAATTCAGTTTATTGAATTTTCAAAGCACTTTATTTTCAACAAAATATATACCTGCCCTTTATTTCTATATCAAGATGTTAGAAAGGGATGTCTGTCACCTCATCTCACACATAGGAGGGTTTTCGGCTTCTATGGACTGCTGAGAGAGCTTAGTATATGACCACTATAGTTGAAAGACATAAGGGTTTGGTTTGAGGTCTTATGAGAATCTGGATACAAAATGTGGGCTAATAGTCCTGGTGGCTGGAACAGGGCATGTGATATTATATTGAGATGGAACAACACTACTAGAGTTTGTCAGGGTGATGGATGGTGATGGGAACCATGTGTAAGAAAGAGCCTTGGGGGCTTATCCTATATGGGCACCTAAAGATGCAGCAGAACCCCAGCAGCAAAATCCTGGAGATGAATACTATATTACCAGGAGTTCCAGGAGGCATAAGTGACCATCTACATTAGAGAAGTGTCCGCTAAGGACAAGGAAGCTGAAGTCTGAGAGACCTGATCATAGCTTCCAAAGACCCAGAAAAGAGCTTCTTGGAAGATTCTGCTTTAAACATCTGCCATATTTAAATTGACTTTATTTATTCAATTCAATTGCTGCTTTTTCTATCCCTTTTATACTCCCTAGTCAGCAAGTCCTGGGGTAAGAAAAAAGATTAAGAGAATAAGAAGTAAGCAACCACATCCCTCCTCCCCACTAGAGGCTTCCAGGCTGAAGCAGGCTGATCTAGGGAGAGGAGGAGAAGATATGCCACTAAGTCACACTTTGAGATCTGTTTAATAATAATTCTAATTGCATGTTCTCACTTATTTGTGAGATCTAAAAATCAAAACAATTGAACTCATGGAGGTAGAGAGTAGAGGGATGGTTACCAGAGGCTGGGAAGGGTAGTGGGGATTTGAGGAAGAGTTGGAGATGGTTAATGGGTATAAAAAATAGAAAGAATAGACCAGGCATGGTGGCTCACATCTATAATCCCAGCACTTTGGGAGGCTGAGGCGGGTGGATCACTTGAGGGCAGGAGTTCAAGACTAGCCTGACCAACATGGAGAAACCCCGTCTCTACAGAAAACACAAAATAAGCCAGGTGTGGTGGCACATGCCACCATAAACGGCATTTAGCCCATTTACATTCAAGGTAATCTCAGCTACTTGGGAGGCTGAGGCAGGAGAATCACTTGAACCTGGGAGATAGAGGTTGCAGTGAGCTAAGACTGTGCCATTTCACTCCAGCCTGGGCAAAAAGAGCAAAACTCTGTCTCAAAAAAAGAAAAAAAATAATATTTAGTATTTGATAGCACAACAAGGTGACTGACTATAGTCAATAATGATTTAATTGTACATTTTTATATAACTAAAAGAGTCTAATTGGATTGCTTGTAACACAAAGGATAAATGCTTGAGGGAATGGATACCTCATTTTACATGATGTAATTATTACTCATTGTTTGCCTGTATTAGAACATCTCATGTACCCCATAAATATATACACCTACTATATACCTGTAGGAGATCAGTCAGGGTACTAAGAACTTGCTTTGTGAATCTGGGTGCTCCTGTGTTGCATACATATATTGTATTTAGGACAGTTAAGTCTTCTTGTTGAATTGAATGCTTTACCACTGTGTAATGCCCTTCTTTGTCGTTTTCATTCTTTGTTGGTTTGAAATCTGTTTTGTCTGAAATGAAGATTGCAACTCTGCTTTTTCCTGTTCTCCATTTGCTTGGTAGATTTTCATCCATCCTTTTATTTTGAGCCAAGCATATCATTACATGTGAGATGGGTCTCTTGAAGACAGCATACTAGTGGGTCTTGATTTTTTTATCCAGTTTGCCACTCTGTGCCTTTTAAGCATGGCATTTAGCCTGTTTACATTCAAGGTTAGTATTGATATGTGTGAATTTGATCCTGTCATTGTGCAGTTAGCTGGTCATTATGTTGATTTCTTTGGTGGTTTCTGTGTAGTGACTAACTGGCCTGTGTGTTTAAGTGTGTTTTTGTATTAGCTGGTAGCTGTTTTTTCTTTCTATATTTAGTGCTCCTTTCAAGAACTCTTGTAAGGCAGGTCTAGTGATAATTAATTCCCTCACATTTGCTTATCTGAGAAGGATCTTACTTCTCCTTCATGTAGGAAGTTTAGTTTGACTGGATATAAAATTCTTGATTGAAGATTTTTTTTTTTCTTTTTGAATGTTGAATATAGGCCCCCAAACCTTCTGGATTCTATGGTTTCAACTGAGAGGTCTACTGTTAGCCTGATGGGGTTCCCTTTTTAAGTAAGCTGCCTTTTCCCTCTACTTGCCTTTAACATTCTTTCTTTCAGTCCAGCCTTGGAGAATATTATAATTATATGCCTTGGGGATAATCTTCCTGTGTATAATCTTTCAGGTGTTCTCTGTATTTCCTGAATGTAACCTTTAGCAAGGTTGGGGAAGTTTTCATGGATGATATCCTAAATTGTGTTTTCCAAGTTTTTTGCTTTCTCCCACTCCCTTTCAGGGATGCCAGTAATTCATAGATGTGACCTCTTTACATAATTTCATACTTCTCAGAGTTTTTGTTCATTCCTTCTTATTCTTTTTTCTTTATTATTGTCTGGCTGCCTTATTTCAGACAACCAGTCTTCAAGTTCTGAGATTCTTTCCTCAGCTTGGTTTATTCTAGGCTGTTAATACCCATGGTTGCATTGTGAAATTCTTGTATTATGTTATTCAGCTCTGTTCAACACATTAATTTCTTTTTTACACCTGCTATTTTGTCCTTCAGCTCCTGTATAGCTTTATTGTGATTCTTATTTTCCTTGGATCGGGTTTTGCTTTCCCCTGAATTTCAATAATCCTTATTCCTATCCATATTCTGAATTCTATTTGTCATTCCAGCCAGTTCAGCCTGGTTAAGAACTCTTGTTAAAAAACTGGTGTGGTTGTTTGGAGGACATATGACATTCTGGCCATTTGAGTTACTGGGGTTCTTGTTTGGTTCTTTTTCATCTCTGCATGTGGATATTTATTTAACTGCAGTTTACATTGAGTACAGTCAATAGATTTCTTTTCTGGATGTTTTCACCAGGCTGAGGCTTTGTGCAGGGTCTTCATTTGAAGCTGACTTCTTGTCTCTGGTTTCAGAGCAGGTTGTTAATAAGGGATTTTTGGTATTGAAGCTTTGGGGTGTGATCCAACAGGTGGCACTTAGACTTATTGGTCAGTTGGTAGTTCCTTGCTCGGTCCTGTGGCTCCTCTATGGTTCCTCACAGTTGCAGCCATGTTCTCTCTCAACGCTCTGAAAGTGTGGGTTCTTCTTCCCCTTGAGTGCTTGATTGCAGCTTGGTACTCCTAGGCTGCCCACTGCTGCTCTGGGGAGATCTCACTGTTTATGTTCTTTCCCCAACTTGGAGGCAGCAGAGGAAGAGAGCTTAGTAGTGGTTGTGGCAAAGGATGCTTTACTTATCTCCTGGAGGCTCCATCCTAGAGAGATGCAGGTCAGCAATTGTTCAGTGCAATCAGTCCAGATTGGAAGGTCTGGGCTATGAATCCAAGCCAGGTGTTCCCTGTCTGGTGATAAGGAGTTGGGGGGCATGGTGTGGGACCCGTGGAAGATGGACTGGTCTCCTTTCCTTGAGCCAAATGCAGCTTGTTGGAGGTATGAATAAGAAAGTTAGGGTCTTTGTTCCTTCATTAGTCCAAGGGAAGAAACAGCTATGGCAGGCACAGTGACAGAGAAAGGCTTTCAGTTGCCCCTGGCGGCTCTGTCCAGGGAGTTGCCGAATTGCTACATACTCGATAGCTCTGGTGGTAGTTGGCTAGAGGTCCAGACCTAGAGTACCTTCCCAGTGAGGAGACATGGGAATGGACACCCATGTAACAGTCTGGCCACTCTTCTGTAGGGTTGCTGTGGTATGCTTAGGAGTCCACTGCAGTCCCTAGTCACCTCAGGTTTTCCAGTACCCAAAAATATCACCAGTGAAGGCTACAAAACAGCAAATATGGCAGCCTGCTTCTCCCTCTGGGAGCTTCATCCCAGAGAGTTATGGACCTGATGCTGGCCTGAACACACCTGGAGGAGGTGACTGAAGACCCTGGTTGGGAGGTCCTACCCAGTGAGGAGGAATGGAATCAGGGACCTGTTTTAATAAACAGTCTAGCCACATTTTTGTAGAGGGGCTGTGCTGTGCTGTGGGTCCATTTCAGCCCTCAGTCACCTCAGACACTCCAAAGCCCGAAGGCATGAACAGTTAAGTTACTAAACAGCAAAGATGGTGGCCTGCCCCTCCCTCTAGGAGTTCTGTCCCAGGGAGGTTTCAAATCTTTGTTGGCCAGAGAACTCCATCGGGGGTGGCTGGAGATCCCGGTTGAAAGGTTCTGCCCAGTGAAGAGGAATGAGATCAGGGACCCACTTAAAAAAGCAGTCTGACCACATTTTGCAGAGCAGTTGTGCTATGTTGGGGGACTGCCTACACCTCTGTCAGCTTGTACTCTCCAAAACCTGAAAGCTTGAGTGGTTAAGTCAGTCTGGGAGTGCAGTTCCAGGGAGATTTCAAATTTCTGTCAGAGACGACCAGTTGGGGTGGCTGGAGGCCCTGGCTGGGAGGTCTCACCCAGTGAGGAAGAATGGGATCAGGGACCTGCACTAAAAAGCAATCTGGCCTTGCTCCTCTTTCTGATCATTACTCTTTAGGGGTCTCTTGCCTTCTTTCCAAAGCTTGATGAGGAAAGTCTGAGTTTTGCATCTTTCCTTAACTATATGCCTGTTCCGAATTCACAAAGCCTACAAGTTGCAAGTCTGACTGCCTAGCATTTTCACTTTTTCTGCTACTCAACCAGAAATCCTGAAGGTCAATGATGGCTCACCATATTCATGAAACCTTTTCAGGGAACTCCAACTCATAACGACTTATTTTTAAATACTGTAGCTGTTCATGTACGTACCATTCATTTGTACTTGTAACATCTTATACTATATTGTTATTTGTTACATTATTTGTAAAGGCAGCTGAAATAGAGGGAAGAAAACTTTATCAGGGTTATTTTTCACTAATATATATATATATATAATATATATATATCACATTTATCAAAAATGTGATATATTTTGATTCTATATTTTGATTCTATATATCTTTTGATTCTATATATATATATCACATGCTTACTACTTGATAAATGTTCAGCAAATATTTGTATAATTGTCACATTTAGAAGTTTGAATACTACTGGGTAGTGAGCATCTGAAAAACAATCTGAAGTCATGTGATCAAAGTTTTGTCACTTTCTTGGCATGCATCCACCCCTACCTAGTGCTTTATTAGAAGCCTGCCCACGGAATATACTCAACTCAGTGCTGGCTTGCCACCCCCACATCTCACTCTCTCAGCCCACTCCAGTATCAATTCTGGAAGCGCTACTGGCTTTCAAGCTTTCACAATTCCCTAAAGGATTCTGCAACACCAAAGCGTGTGTAATGAGGACATGTTATAAGTAGGATGTGCAACTTGTCATGAAGGTTGTGGACCAATGTCAGTGGCTCTTGTGGAGTTTCTGAGGCTTAGGCAAACCCTCACAAACACCTGGATCTGGACTAGCATCAAATGGCTGCCTCCTCTGAAAATCAGTCCCCACTTCCACATATAAGTGTCTTTTAACATAATGTTTCCTAACCAGAGAGAATCGTTCTGTGTGTTGGCTTTAGTGCTTTGTTTTCATGGTGGGGTTTCATGTGCTTTCTTGTCTTTTTATTGAGGCACCTAGCTTGGGGACTGCCTATTCTGGTTTCCTCGCCTTCCCCTGGTCATCATGGGAGAGGAGCAGGACATGTAGCTAGACCTCAGCTTTGCCTCTCTGCTTCCGGCCCCAACACCCATAGCCACTGCTTCTCACTGCTTAGCACAGCCTGGTTATTCCAAGCAGAGCAACTCACCTCATATCCCTGATGAAGGCTCCAGGCTCCCCTTCCACTTCTTGCACCTGTGGATGTTAGGCTTAGAGGCCCCCACCCACTCCTACCTCCACAATTATTTTCTCTTGCTTGTGACTTAGTTCATAATTTTGGAGGATTGATTATTCTGTAGACTGGCTCTAGTAACCTTTTTATCCTTCCAATATTTCTCAAAATTTCACAACCAGGAATGGTTAAGTCACCAAACAGCAAAGATGGTGGCCTGCCCCTCCCTCTAGGAGCTCTGTCCCAGGGAGATTTCAAATCTCTGTCGGCCAGAGGACCCCAGCGGGGGTGGCTGGAGATCATTAGGCTAGTGTTTGTTTCAAATCAGTAATCCCCAATCCTAAGTTTTCATACCATTTTATAATTTACAAAACTCTTTTGATGCTATCATTTAATTCTTATAAAAACTTTGTCACAAAATGTTATAAACAAGGACAGCATGATTCATAGAGGTACAGTGATTTTCACAAAGTCACACAACCATAAATGAAGAGGATGAGGAGATCTATGTACTTTACACTATCACAGGTAGGTCACAGGATACTCAACTTTCCTGCACTCCCCAAATGCCCTTTACCCATTGGTACAACTCTCCTGCCTACAGAACTTACATTCGAACTCAGTGAATCCTACAACCATGTTGATTGGAACTCCTAATTTAAGCCCATCTCCACAGTTAGATTTTCATTCGTTTTTAAGAACTCCCCCTACCCCATACTTCCATCTTTAATACTTTAGTTACAAAGAAACCATCTTTATCTTACTAATATCAGTCAGTTTCAGCATCTACCTAGAACATGGGCTAACAAGAGTTCTGAAGCTAAATTGGGCATAGTAGAAGAGGAGAATGTCAAAATCAATTAGTAATCTGCTGTTACAGGAAAGGGGATGGTGATGGCCTCTGAGACGTTTAACCCTATTCTTTCTCCACTCACCCTGTCTCCGTATCTCCTCACCATCACCACTCTTTTCTGACAGCCAAGTTTTCATCAGTTGATATGGGACTATTTGTTGCACAACAATTTTTAAAAGATTTGGCTGACTTTGGCTGAATTTGCTACAGCTCCATAAAGAATCCTGATACACCATGAATTTTACTTACATTTCATTCTATTCTGACATTGGCCAGGCAGACAGGAGTAGGTGACTGTTGATAAAAGTCCATCAATATGTATATCTTCAGCAATCTTTAAACAGACACAAGTAAAATTTTACATATAAGTTTCAGAAAGGACTCTGGTCCTTAGTCCCAAGTCTTCTTTTCAGAATTATAGAATACCATTTGAGTGTCTTACAAGAAGAAAGTTTAGGAAATACTCTGTCCTTTATTCAGGGACAGAACACAATGTCAGGATAATTAAGAGCTAATTTTTCCAATTCTTGAAACTTAGCTAGTTTATTTATCAGTCTTTGAGGGTGGGCATTTTATTCCTTGGCCAAATCACGAAAATTAATGGAAGATAACTGGGTAAGATGATGCCTATGTTAATTATCTTGATTGTGGCACTCATTTCACAAAACATCATGATGTATACCTTGAATACATACAATTGTTATTTGACAATTATAACTCCATAAAACTGGGGAGAAATTCTAGTTAAAAGAGTCATAGAAAACTTATTCTAAATAAACCGTAGAAAACTTATTCTAAATAAACCAAGCAAATGGTCATCTTGGAAGACAAAATTGAATATATTTGTGTATATACATACTTATATTTATACATGTATATAGAGAGTATATATGTATGTTTCTGTATGCATGTGTTTGTATTGGGAAAACATATATATATAAAGCTCCTAAAATGTGGCACTTGAAACTAGACAGACATTAGGGAAAATGTTAAAGCTATTTTGAACTTTTGTAGTTTGAATGTCATAATTGACAAAATATAAGATAGCATTCTTCTAAGCTGCACCACATTTTGTTATACCACCAATAAATAAATTATATTGCCAATTTTAACAAAACAGAATTAATGGAAATCCCAGGTCCTCAGATTTTAGTAATAATTTTTTATGTTACTTGCCCTAGACTCACAAAATTAGGTAAAGTATGAGTAGTATAACTCACTCTTGGCCAACAATAATTTCAAGCCGAGTTTCGGCCTCTCCGTGGACATAGACCCTAAGACAAGCTAACTTTTCGCAAATCACTTCTTCAGAAAGTGAACAAAGAACATGAAAGTGTGAGTAACAATACAAACTGCAGAGAGAAAACTCAAGCTTGTGCAATGCATTGATGGTATCATTATAGCATCTGACATATGGCAACACACTCCTCCAAACTCATTACTCAACCTTAAAGGAGCCTAATTGACTCCTTGGGATCTGTTGGAGATGTTGTTTTCTCTGAAGAAATACTCATCCTTAATTGAATTTTCCTCTAAGCCATGGTGTGTGGGAGGTGGCGAGGAGGAGGAGAAAGGGTGAGGAGTGCATATTGACAAAGGCTCCCAGGCAGAAGTGGTGGAAGCCTGCCATCTTCATTTGTTTCTGTGGAACTGGAGGCTGTGTCATGCAATATCAGAAGAACTAAAAGGACCACTTATTTCTTTCACAGGAGTTATGCTTTGCCCATTTTTATAGGTAAAATGGCCCAATTTGAAGCAGATAGTTAAAATAAATATGTCATTTCACTTTGATGTGAATTTATCTATCCATCCATCCATTCATTCATTCATTCATTCATTCTCTAGTCACCAAACATATACAGACTGGTTATAAGGTGCCAGGATTCCTACTAAATGTTAGGGATAAAACTGTAGACAGAAGACAGCTCCTGCCTTCACTGAACCTAAGACCTAGTGAATGAAACATAACAAGTGATTCAGCAATTAAAATTGATGCCAGACAAAACACAAAATTCAGGATGTTTTATGGGAATACATACAATAAGTATCCTGTCTTGGAGTAAAAAAGGAAGCTTTCCTGGAATATGTGATCATTTAATCCAGAAAAAAGAGTAGACATTATAAAAGGAAGGAAAGAAAATATTTCAGGCAGAGAGAACAGTCAGTGAAACAAGTTTAAAAAACTGGATGTAATTTATTCTGCTTGAGATGTAGGTTGTTGAGGGTAAAGGGCAAAAACGGGTAGCCTTTGTAGAAGATGAAACAAGAGAAAGAGAGCAACCAGATCATAAATCTATGAGCAAAATTTAGAAATTTTGTGTCACTGTGAGAAATGGAAATCACCAAAACAATTATTTAAATAAGATAGAAGATTATTTTTCTCTCATGTAAAATTTTGAAGCCAAGGAAAAAGTTCCCCTTCACCCTCTTAAGTTTCACTGAAAATCACTGACAAGGGGCAGCTTAATGAGAGAAAAGGCATACAAATTTATTAACATTCCCCACTTATTAGATCATATTTTATTGGTACAATCATATTTCTACACAGCTGTCTGTCTGGATTCTTCCTGGCCTCTCTGAACATGCATTTCTTCCTTCTGGGTATGGGGCAGAGCTCTGTCTGGAACACGGGTCTTGTGACCTACAGTCAAATAAAGTAGGTCAGATAATTTCTTTATGGACAGTTTTTCCAAAGAAATGTGGAGGGAAAGTTAGAGTAATAATTTTAGGTTTTATGGCTGGCTTTGGGAAAAGAGGGTTCTAGTTTCTATGACCCCACCTTGGGAAAAAGGGATTCTAGTATCTCTGGTTATCCTCAGGGAAGATTGGAACTGAGAAGAATCAGGAGGTGGTCAGAAAAAAAAAAAAAAAAAAAAAAAAAAAACACACTTTTGCTTCTGAGGTTGTTTCTGTGGCCTACATTTTGTGGTATTTTCCAAGTTTTTTGAGTCCCAACAAAAACAAGTCCAGGAGTAGACAGTCCAAACTACCTCCATGATGAAAGAACCATCAAAGATCCCAACTCATTCTAGCTTTCAGCTCTGCCATCTTTAGTGCAGGATTTCTTCCCATAAGACCATTTTAAGGTCTTGAGATGGCCACTTCAGCTTTAGGCACTAATTCTGCTAGGCAGGGAGATGGACTAAGAGAAAAAGAACAGCAGGCTACAGTGCCCCTGAGTTCGTTTTCTTTTTACAGAGCTTTTGTAGATGCCACATTCTAAACTTTGACTTATATCTGCTTGGCCAGAATGTAGTCATATAACCATTCCAACTGCAAGGGGTGCTAGGAAATAGTTTCTTAGCTGAGCACAATTGCTCTCTCTAACAAAATCAGGGTTCTATTAGTAAGGATGAAAGATAAAAGATGTCAAGGGCAACTAATTGTCTTTGTTATGCCACACCATGTTAACCTTGTTCAGAGATCCACGCATTATGATCTAAGTGTTTCAAGCTACGAAATGACATGGTCAAATGTGTATTTTCAAAAGCACCTGATGGATCTGGGACAAATACAGGATGGGAGAGGACATGACTGGTGACGAGGGGACCTGTTAGGAGGACATCAAATAAGTCCAGGCAATAGGTGATGGTGGCCAAAAAGTGTAATTTGGTAAAGATAGAAGATGAAATCCAGAGAAATCCAGGAGTGTAAAGGAATAAAGGATAGAATCCTGTTGGCACCAAAGACAAATATTACCCACCTTACCATTGTATCTGATATGGCTCATTTCCATCTCAGTGCCATTCTTCTAGGCAAAGCAAATCAACATGAATTTAACTCTGCTTTTGGGATGTCACTGTGCAGTTGGGTTTATCAGGGTGTTCATCCTATGATTTTTTAATGTTACAATTTATTCTTATTAGACATGCACAACTATTTATAAAATATGTAAATTGATAAGTAGAATTTCCCAAATCCCATCTTTTTATGAAATATTTAATGCAGGCAAAATTAATATCTACTGTATATGTGAAGATTATGGAACATAATAATGAAACTAAAACTTATTATCCACTACCCAACCTAAGAATCAGAGTATTAGCAACACTTCCTTATCTATCACCCCAAGAGAATCAAAGTACCCACACTTTTCTGTTACCTATCACCAGGCTTTTTATAGACACATAGATAAAGAAAAGTGACAGGAATATGAGACCTCAATGGCCTCATATTTTTCCCAGTGCCATGACTTACCCTAAAACCTTAACAATAATAACTAATACTTAGTGTTTACCAGATAGATGTGAGGAATCTTCTAAATGCTTTATGTAAGATCATGTATCCCTTAAAGACAGGTGTACATTCTGAGAAATGTGTCTTCAGGCAATTTCCTGTGTAGGGCACTTACCATGAATAGAGCTTGCAGGACTGGAAACTGTTCTTGATGAGTCAGTGAAATGAGTGATAAGTGAATGTCAAGGCCCAGGACATCATTGTACACTACTGTAGACTTTTATAAACACTGTAAATTAAGTTACACTAAATTTACTTTAAAATATTTTTCTTTCTTATATAATAAATTAACTTTAGCTTACTATAACTTGTTTTACTTGATAAGCATTTTAATTTCTTTACTTTTATAATTTTTTAAATAACACCTTAAAACACAAACACATTGCACAGCTGTACAAAAATATTTTATTTCCTTACATTCTTGTTCTGCATGCTTTTTCCTATTTTTTAAATTTCTGATTTTTTTTTTTTTTTTTTTTTTTTTTTTTTTTTTTTTTTTTTTTTTTTTTTTTTTTTTTTTTTTTTTTTTTTTTTTTTTTTTTTTTT
>PVKP010016292.1:0-48444 GCA_004027715.1 Plecturocebus donacophilus
GTGCTCTTGCCTGAACCACTTTATGTCAGATTCCATGAATTTTTTTTACAGGTTCTCACTCTAGACTACTGTCTTTCCAATTATTTTTCCTATATACTGACTTGCTATTTGAGGAAGAAGTATAATAGTTTCACTGTATCATATTTTTATTTTCATTTATATAAAGATAAAAAGATTCTTATCTTAAGGTTATTTGTAATATTTTGTATTGATATGTCACTGTACATAAAATGAAGAACTTAGTATCATTATTTTAGGTGCTTACTAGGTTTACCAGATACTGGCCAGACTTATAGATCCTCTAGTTTCAGGAAGTGCTAATAATAATGGTAATAACTAATATTCAATGGCCATTTTATGTGATCATATTAAGTGCTTTACATGCCATGGAATAGATTCCACTATTTTTTACACTATCCATATGAAGAAATTGAGTCCCAGAAAAATTCAGTTGCTTGCCAAAGGTCATAAATTACCATACGGCAGAGGGTGATTTCACACCCATGGCATCCGAATCTAAAATCTGTGATTTTAGGTGCTGAGTTTTAAACTCTCTTAGACTGCTATCCCTAATGAGCTACCATGAATATCTGATGTACTAATCAAAACCCTATTGGTAATGCTACTACGGACAAGCTTTTGTTCCACCAGGTGGAGTCTTATGATAATCTGAAGATGGTCACCTCATAGGAGTACTGAGTATAGCTGACCATCTACACACGTTTACTAGCAAGACAAGGAAGTCTAGGAATTACTCCAATTAATAGTGGAAATATAATAATTTTTTTTTTGATTTGGAGTCTCTCCCTGTCACCCAGGCTGGAGTGCAGTGGTACAATCTCAGTTCACTACAACCTCCACCTCCCCAGTTCAGGTGATTCTCCTGCCTCAGCCTCCCGAGTAGCTGGTCCTACAGGTGCACACCACCGTGCCCAGCTAATTTTTGTATATTTAGTAGAAACGAGGCTTCATCATGTTGGCCAGGCTGGTCTCAAACTCCTGACCTCCTGATCTGCCTGCCTCAGCCTCCCAAAGTGCTGGAATTACAGACATAAGCCACCATGCCCAATCAATAGTACTTTAAAATAACAAATATACTAAGAATTATTTAATATATTTACTAAAATAAAGCCAACATTTTGATAAGTGGCACTGTTTTATTTTTCTGAGCTTTCACTCTCCCAGTGGACATCAAACTCCAGAACACAGAAAACATAGCTCTTTTTTCTTTTTGTGTCTCTTGCTTCCTCACACAGCAGCAAGCACAGTAACTGCACATTCTCGAAAGGTTAGCAATAGATTATACATTTTTACTTTATCTTCTTTAATTTTCTTAGTAGTCACATTAAAGGGAGCTAGTATGTTCCTAGGAAGTGCCTGACAATGGATGAATGCAGGGATGGATGAACAAAGGAACACTGTGAAACCCAATTACCACAGGCCTGTTGGACCAAGGGGGAGATTTCTTAATCAGATTCACCCTCTAAACTATTAAAATACGAGTAAACACAAGGAAATCAACCATTTCTTAATCAGTATAAAATAAACACTCAGGGACTGTCTCTTTAGCTCTCAGCTAAGAATGACTGAGTTAAAAACTGTGACTTCACTGGGGGATGTGAGAGAATCATAAGCCCAAGTCAGGAGGGCAGCTGCCTGCACAGGTTTACATTTCTCCAGACAGTGGACATCACATATATTTATGGTCTTTCGGAGCAGAGTACTCTGTAATGCAATTTTAGCTCATCTAATTGAGAAAGAAAAATGGGGACTGTTTCCCAGGCAGGTCTGCATAAGCCTTCCCTGAATCCATGGCATTTGTATCAATAGAGGAAGTCATGGAGGTAAATTGAATTTATAGACTTGTGAAGAATAAATCAATTTCCCATGGAAAAACCCTAATACCAGAGCCTATACATAAGCTTCCTCCTTTGCTATTTTTATTTGTGCTTTCTTAGAGCACTGTAACAAAAAAGAGAATTGTGGCAAGTCTAATTGAGTCTTTTTGGGCAATGAGACCATTTGAAAGATTTTGCTCTAATCATGGAAATTTTCTATTTCCACAATAGTGCCTTGGCTATACAGCATGCTATAGAATTCCCCTAATTTTTACTTGGATTTTAGATTTAAAAAAAAATTACTCATGAGAAATTAAAATAGGGAACAAAGGAGAGGACTTTTAATAATTTGCCTTTCTAACATTAGTGCAAATTCCTTCTTACATTTTTCTAAGGGCTTGCTTTTTCTTTAGATCAAAAGACATATTTGAACATATAGAGAAAATGTGAAATTTTGGAAAGTCTTGTGTTGACCTAAATGACTAAAACGAACAACATCCACATCTTAAACAAACAGACATCTTTCCACATTGCACCAGGCAGGACTGCAGCTGGAAACTGAAATCCATAGCGGAACTCCTCAAACATGTGTGGGTTCAGCTAAGCATAAGACAGTGAAACATGCCAGAGCCAGCAACCTTCAGCCTGTAAGGAGCGAGAGAAAGGGGCTGCTGCCAGAATAGGATGCAGCTACAGAACTGGGCCATGTAGACCAAGCCAGCTGGGGCCCAGCCAAGTCAGGGTGGGGCCCTTTCCTTCCTGCCTATCCATTTTCCAATCTCTCGCTGGCATCTCCCATTGTCTGAACCCAATCAAAACTTGACATGTGAGAGGGGTAAGGATTAACTTGTCCAAGATTGAAACTTGGAGGCTGATCACCAATTTTTACCTATATCTATCTATCTATCTATGTATCTATCTATCTATCTATCTATCTATCTATCTATCTATCTATCTTTTTATCTATCTACCTATCTATGTTGGCCTCATCCAACATTCCTTGGGAAATTTGCCATAGCTCAGTTCTTAGGAATGTCAATCCTGTGCAATGTTCCTGTGCAACGTTCTTCTAGGTCTTGGACCCCCAGAGCTAGTACTTCCCCTATACACCCACACACTTAACTGACAGAAAAAGGCTAAAGCCAAAGTGTTTGCCACACTCTACTGCAATTCTGCAGGCCCTCATCATAGTTACAGAGGGATCTGTGCTTCTTGGATCATGCAGCTTAAATTCCCATAGCTCTCACAGGGCTTTCATAAATACATCCAGTTCTGCTAAACCACTGTGCATTGCTCTAGAATAAGTGAGAAAGGAGGAACCTGAGTGGATTCCATCTTCTGACTGAGACTTTCCCAGTGAGTGCCTGAGATGAGTGCTATCTAGTCATTTGCTTTTGTTTGCACTCAGCAGGGAAGCCAGATGGATGCAATCTGAAGAGGTCAGACTCCATGCAGAGCAAGATGAAAAGTATGCAATTTAATCTGGAGAGGTAGACTGTGCCAGACCTCAAGATGGGTTTTGGGAGTCTCTGTCTCTCTCTATCTCTCTCTGTTTCTCTCTCTCTCTCTCTCTCTCTCTCTCTCTCTCTCTCTCTCTCTCTCTCTCTCTCATTTAAATTGTATAATCCTATGCATTAGAACCTTAAGCTGTGAGAGATGGGTTCGAGGCTCAAGCTCAGGAAGTGAGCATGCTAAGGCTGCCTCCAGGGTCTCAGTAGTTGATGGGTTACAGCCAATCAGAGCTCCGCCCAGCTCACATTTACTCTATTGGGACTGATCTCACTTTTGCAGCAGCACTGACAGGGTTCAGGGAGCTAGCTGTTGACAAAGTTGTTTTCTGTCCATCTCTGTTAAGGACTGATCACTTTGTATATCCCATCATCTTTATATTCAATGTATTTAATGTCTGGCAAAGCCTCAGGATAGCAATATTAACAAACACATTAATAGCTACCACTTAAGAATTTTCTATATGCACACTGTTTCTTACATTTCTCTTCTATTCTCTCCACAAGCTTATTTGGCATTTTAAGTATTTTATAAAACAGTCTTAGAGAAGATAAGCAACTCATCTTCATTCCCACAGCTAGTAAGTGGCACAGCTCTCTTCAAACCTAGATTCAAACTCATCTGTTAAACTGTATTTCAGCACACTAATTGCAGCATTATGAAATAGCACAAACCTTGAAACTAAATGACTCTTTTCTTGTATTCCTGGAAACCATTAGGTGATCCTAAGTGTCTAACCCATGGGCCAAAGTGGGAAAAAAAAGTATCAGAGGTCATAAAATATTTAAGCTGAACAAATCTTTAGAGACTTGATAACTAACCCCTTGTTCAAAAAATGTGTTTTAGTTTCCTGACATCATACCTAGAACCTAGACCTCTGACCCACAGGTTATCAAGCTGAGCTGGAACAGACTTTCAAGTCACCCAGATTAAAACAGTCAGGAGACGTGCAACACAATGTCACTGGTGAGACCACTGTCTACAGAGACTTTCACTATTTCTAAGAAAGAAAATCTGAACCAGTAAATACTGTTTTTCTCTGTTTCTGCCAATAACCAAACAAATTTACCTGTTTATTCCCCACCTAATTAATACAAAGTTATGCCCCTACCGCTTCATTTTTGATTGGCATCACAATAATAATTCAGGGATATTAGAGTTTCTGCATGCAAGCCTGAAACTTTGGCATAGACACCTAACCTCTGTGTGTCCGTGTCTTCATTTGTAAAATGATGATGACAATAACTTTCTTATTTCACCTGAGGTTATTATGATGATAGAATGACAGAGCATGGAAACTCCATGTGTCTCCAATCAAATAGCCCACATGTAGTGTGGATTTGCCCTGTGCCCAGCAGAATGTTAAGTCATGAGACAATAAGAATCAGAGTTGTTAAATGTCTTTGAGGTCTTTGAGGAAAGAAAAAATATTGTGCTATAAAAATGTACACTTAATATAGACTGTCTTCTCGTGCTAAATGAATTTGATTTATCATACAGCTATAAACATGCTCCTATGTGGCTGCCCCAATATGCACACAGAGCAGCTATGTGGAAGATTAGAGGTCTGATGTAATATCTCATGGGATCACCAGGCCCTCTTATGCTTTTAAAGGTATGTCGCCGTATTTCAAATTTGAATTTAATAGGCTGAAAAATGGTCACATGTATGAAGATCAACAATTACCCAGAGGCATATCTAAGAATATGAGGACCATTGGAACAGACTGCATTTTGTTACTGTGAAACCCAATGAGTTTCAACACTGTGCAAGCTCTCAAGGGAGAAATTGCCCATCTAACTCTGCTGATTAAATTCTGCTGTTTACTTAAAGGTGGGCATAAAACCTTTGGGAAAGAAATAAATGATTTAAAAATCACTTTAGATTCCAAACCATTAACAGAAAAGTGATGAACACAACTATTCCCACTGAATGTATTTTTAACCAACTCATCATTTTAAAACTCATTTAGCCCTGATTTGTGTTAAAAAATTGACACCATTGATTGTTGATTTTTCAGACTACAGATCCACATACACCAGGGAAAATACCTAATTGAGTAGCACTCAAAACTGGATCTTAATTAACTAGAAACTAGAGGCAGTGTTCATTTTCATCATCTATAAATAACCAAGTGACCATCAGCAAGAGGCATAAACCCTTCTGCATCTGAAAGTCCTCACTGAAGAATGAAGGGGAGGGATTAAATGAGTCCTCAGTTCCCTTCCAACTCTGACATCCTTGGGTTCTGAGATTTTTCCAACACAGTGAAGCAAAGATAACCAGGGCAACAGGATCTGTGGTGTTGCACATGTCAGTTGACCACTTACACTGTTTTCCCCCATGCACAGGTCATTGAAAGATGCTGCAACTGAATTGTGCTCTGTCGACATTTTTCGTAGTTCTTTGCATTCACAGTAGCTCCTCTGTCCCGCTTTGCTCCATTAGCTCAGGTGGGGTCTGAGAACCTACAGCCAGTTCTCTCCAGCTGAGGTCTCTGAAGCACAGCTGCAAATAGACAAGTTGATGGAAAGTCTGGGCTCATTCCCAGAACTGCCTCTTGGGGTCTGCACCATTGCACAGGAATATGTCAAGGGTCAGTTGTCCAGCGTGTGGCAAAGCACTTTGTGCTTGTGTGAGGAAAAGTATTCTTAGGGGAAAAATTGCTACTCTATCTTATTGGCCAAAGCTCTAGCACAATTTTTCCTGGATATTTTTTAAATTCTTGTGAAAATAATAAACCAAATTCTCTACCTATCCTTCCTTAATATATAAATGTTGACTTCTTTAATTATTGCCTTGAGACTTTGTGTGGCTTTGTTATAAATGGAAAAGGTTCCATTCCCACCACAATGTGGAAAGAAGGTAAAATGAGACCCTCCAAGGCATGCATGAGGAACAAGAAGCTGTGGCTCCTTGGCCCCTGTGAAGTCTTTGCTTTATAGAAATTATGCAAACTATGGGCAGGGACTGAATTGTCCTGGTAAAACCAAAGGCACTGGGATAATGAGAGACAGTGGCATCAAGAGAAGGACACTTCATGGAACTGAAGGAAGACTCTTGTGGCTGAAACTCAGAGAACCAAAGAAAAGCAGGAAAGAACATCCAGGGACTTTAACGAATTTGTTCTAAAACTAGGGTGATCATTTTGCATCAGGTTCTCCCAGTTTTAGCACTGAGAATATCACATACTAGGAAACCCTACATTAAGCAAATGGGGGAAATTTTCTCAAGACTATTCTGATTCACTGAAAGGCCCATATCCTGGGTAGCTCCTCAGTCCTGGGAAAACTGGAACAGTTGATCACCACACCTCAGAGTAATGAAATGCTTCAATGGAAATGGCATGATCAGATTTGTCTTACATCACTGTTTTTTAAAAATTGCATTGCTACTGGCAGAGAAAGGATCAAATAAGCTTAAGAACTGAGCCTGGGAGATGAACTAGGAGGCTAACATAGTTCTGATGTAGAATTGGATAATAATAAAGAGAAAGTAAAAGTAGTTGATAGAGAGGAGATAAGGGATACAAGGGTTGAATAGCTATGAAAATGACTCCCAGGTGTCTGCTTTGCACAATTGGATATGTAACAAGTCTTTTCAGTGAGACCAGAACCAGAAAGGGGAAGTAGGTTTTGTAGGAAAAAGTCAGCAGTTAAGCAGGACATGTGATATTGAAGGACTTGTGCTGTTTTTTAGACATCGCTACTAAGGAGTTGGAGCTTAGTGAAAGCTTACTATGTAGTCTAAATCAGAGAGGGAAAGTCTAAAAAGAACTTTTATGTCTGGAGTTATCAAATAGTAGTTGAAGCCTCTGGGAATTACCAATATAAACTAGGAAGAAACTGTAGAGTAAGACAGGGGTCTAAGGATTGAGCCTGGAGAAAATCCAGCAGTTGAAAATGTGGTAAAGGCAGATAATTTAAGAAAGAAGGCTGAGGCTATGTTGCCAGAGAAGTTTGAGGAAACCAGGAAGATGCTACCATGGAATCCAAGGCACAGTGGCTTTCAGGAAAAATAACGAGGTCAATGTTAAGTGGTAAGGGAGCCACCTCAAAACCCCCACAAATTTGCAAGATCTAAGTCATTGTTGAAACTATTTCCAGTTTTATAGAAGAACCTTATCTTGTCAATTATTGGTTAATTACGTGAATTCTTGATACATATTTTGCATCCTCAAAAATAGTAGGTACCATTTACTAAGGGCCAAAAACAATACATGTTCATTTCAGTAAATCCAGTATGGAATTGAAAGATTCCTTTGAAAGTCTTATTGCTTCAAACTGTTTTTCCCCTGGAATTGTAAGTGAAAAACTTGGGCATATTGGTGCTCTATGGGCCAGATATTTGTTGGAATAACACTCAAAAGTGAAGAAATGTAGCTTTTACTTAACATATTTTGATTGTTCAATGTGTTTTAGCTGCAGACACTGCAAAAAATACAGGTTTTTTTTTACAAGTGTACAGAAAACCTTTCATCTTAAAAGCTGTATTACACTAGGAATTGGCAAACTATTTCAGTAAAGAGTCAGAAGTAAGTATTTTAGACATGGAAAGCCAAGCAATAAAATTGGGGCTAAATATGCAGCTATTGTTATGTAACAAGAGAGAAAACAAATTTCTACAGACTCAAAATGTAATAATAATGATGAGTACAGTGTTTTTGTAAAACAGGTCTACTAATAAAAAGAATGCTGCTTTTAGGAAGTGGTAATAACACAATTTAATTGGAGCTCGAACTTAGTGTTACCTATTATCATGTTGATTGCAAGTGGACATCTCTAAAATCCATTCTTAGTTTGTGACCATACAGAAACAGACAGCAGTTTAGATTTGGCCTGTGGGCCATAATTTGCCAACGCCTGTGATATGGTTTGGTTCTGTGTCTCCACACAAATCTCATCTTGAATTGCAATACTGACTATTCAAGGGAGGAACCTGGTGGGAGGTAATTGGATCATGGGTGTAGTTTCCCCCATGCTTTTCTTGGGATAGTGAGTTCTCAGGAGATCTGTTGGTTGTATAAGTGTTTGCCAGATCCTCCATCACACTCTTTCTCTCATCTGCTGCCATGTAAGCTGTGTCTTCCTCCCTTTCCACCATGACTGTAAGTTTCCTGTGGCCTCCTGAGCCATGTGGAACTGTGGGTCAATTATACCTCTTTCCTTTATAAACTACCTAGTCTTGGGTATTTCTTTATAGCAGTGTGAAAACAATAATACACCCTGTATCACACACAAATACACACACACGAATATCTATATTATATGCATCTATATAATATAATATATAATTTATCTTCTTAAAGTTTATATATCTTAGCAACTAATTGTAGCATTCTGAAAATTATTTTATAAACCTATTAATAATAATATTGTATATTTTTTACTTAAAATATATACAAGAAGATGACAAAACAAAAATATTTGTTAATTCTGATATTAGGGTAAATTGCATTTAGACTTTATTATCTGTAGAGAAATTTGTTTGCTTTTAACTTATAGAAATATTCAAGCTTCACATTCTAAAAAGAAGACATAGAACGAAAGACTTCAGAAAGAATGAATTTCAATCTTCATTTTAATTTTGTGACTATGAAAATGGCCACAGTTTAATTATATTAAATTGATGATGGAAAAGCAGGCAGAAGGAATTTGCATGGAAGATATTTTTATCCGTTAAAGATAATAAAAGAAATAAACTACCAAGTTAGCAAATACATGTATATGAAAATAAAGATCTTACAAAAGAACTGAAGGGGAAAAATAAGTTCTTTCCTGCAACAGGAAAATATAGTTGATCCTTGCTCAATGGGGATGAACTGTGTAGTTTCACTTTTCAGCATGTTTTCCTTCACCTCTGCCACCCCTGAGACAGCAAGACCAATCCCTCCTTCCTCCTTCTCCTCAGCCTACTCAGTGTGAATGAAGACCACAAGGATGAAAATCTTTATGATACTTTTCTTCCACTTAATGAATAGTATATATTTTCTCTTATGATTTTCTTAATTACATTTTATTTCATCTAGCTTATTCTCATAATAATATAGTATGTAATGCATATAACATGCAAAATATGTACTAATCAACTGTTCATGTTACTAGTAAGGCTTCCAATCAATAGTAGGCTATTAGTAGTTGAGTTATGAAGGAATCAACAGTTACATGCAGATTTTGAACTGGGCAGAGGAAAAGCACCCCTAACCCTCACATTGTTCAAAAGCCAATTGTATTGTTTTCCAGAGGTCTTCTAGTTATTAATTATGTTGTTTGCTCCAGTAGAGAAATTATAAAAGTAAATGTAGATTCACACTAAGCCCTGCCCCAATCCTAACCTCTTCTTCTCAGGAGCTTCTTTTATTTTTTGTTTTGAGGTGATCCTTTTAACCCTCTCTTCCAAGTTTCTTCTTTAGCTTTGTAAAGCCTTTTAATCAAAGTTGACAGGATCCCTCTCACTCTTACAGGACCACCATGAATTGCTGTTGTCTCAGTTGAATATGGGTTTCACTTCTTTTGCCATCATTAGGGACAAAGTAAAATCAGATTTTAGATGGAAATCTTGAGTACTTTGATAAACATGCCTGTATCAATGACGTATTTTAGATTTTTAATAACACTGAAGATCGTCTTAGCTCTGATATCCCGCAATGTCAGAGCCCGGAAGGTAGGCTTTTGTAGATGTAAATTACTTTAGAAAGTGATTCTCGGGGAGGAAAAACACTAGACGAGGTGAGGAGGGGTGGGATTGAGGCATGGGAAGGGGTAAAGCCAATAGAAGGATGCATAGTCAGGTTGGCTCCTGCTAGGAGTTGCTCCATCTTGCAGTACTGCATAAAATGTGTCTCAGGTCAACTCCTCCAGAGCGACAAAGGAAAATAAATGTCTGTTGGCACCTGTCCACCATTAATCAGTAAGTCAATAGAGACCCCATAGATGTGCATGCAGAAAAACCTAAAGGAGCCCATGGCCACAGCGTTAAAGGAGTTTCAGAGCAAGAAAGTTGCAGAATTAACTAAGGCCCTGCAGGCGCAGCTGTGTACAGCTGGGGTTGCCTCTCAGCCACAGGAGTCTAGCTGCAGTTTCTTTTTCATAATATAGGACACAACTTCTGAAATTGGGCGCAAGTACATCCCTGAGACATGGTCACATAGACTTGAATAGCTCATGAGGCTTCTGTTGTATTAAAAAAATTCTCATACCAGGCTGGAAAAATTCCCATTATACCAAAAAGGAGTCAGAGGTTTTTTATTTTTTAACTTTTATTTTAAATTCAGGGTGCAAGTGTAGGTTTGTTACATAAGTAAACTTGTGTCTTGGGGGTTTGTTGTACAGATTATTTCATCATCCCGATATTAAGCCTAGTACCCATTTGTTATTTTTCCTGATCCTCACCCTCCTCTCACCCTCCACCCTCCAATAGGCCCCAGTGTCTGTTGTTCCCCCTCTATATGCCCATTTGTTCTCATCATTTAGTTCCCACTTATAAGTGAAAACGTGGTATTTGGTTTTCCATTCCTGTGTTAGTTTGCTAAGGATAATAGCCTCCAGCTCCAACCCTGTCCCTGCAAAGGACATAATCTTGTTCTTTTTTATGACTGCATAGTAATCCATGATGTATACGTACCACATTTTCTTTATCCAATCTCTCATTGATGGGCATTTACGTTGATTCCATGTCTTTGCTATTGTGAATATCCAATGAACATACATATGCATGTGTCTTTATGCTAGAATGATTTATATTCCTTTGGGTATATACATAGTAATGAAATTGCTGGGTCGAATGGTATTTCTGTTTTTTGGTCTTTGAGGAGTTGCCACACTGTCTTCCACAATGGCTGGGCTAATTTACACTCTCACCAATAGTGCATAGGTGTTCCTTTGTCTCCACAATCTTGTCAGTATCTGTTATTTTTTGACTTTTTAATATTAATAATAGCCTTTGTGATTGGTGTTGGATGATATCTTATTGTAGTTTTGATTTGCATGTTTCTAATGATCAATGATGTTCAGCTTTTTTCATTATGATTTTTGGCCATACATATATCTTCTTTCAAAAAGTGTCGGTTCATCCCCTTTGCCCACTTTTCTATGGAGTTGTTTGCTTTTTGCTTATCAATTTATTTAAGTTCCTTCCTTATGCCATATATAAAATTAACTCAAGATGGATTAAATGTAAAACCCAGAACTATAAAGGCCCTGGAAGACAACCTAGGCAATATCATTCAGGACATAGGCATGGACAAAAATTTCATAATGAAGATGCCAACAGCAACTGCAACAAAAGCAAAAATTGACAAATGGGATCTAATTAAAATAAAGAGATTCTGCACAGAAAAAAAAAAAAAAAAAAAACTATCAACAGAGTAAACAGACAACTACCGAATGGGAGAAAAGTTGTGCAAACTACTCATCCAACAAAGGTCTAGTATACAGCATTTATAAGAGTCAGAGTTTTAATGTTTGCAAAATATCTTCCAAACCCTCCCTCCTTTTGAAATTATATGGGATGGAGAGGGGAGGTGATATGGTTTAGCTGTGTACCCACCCAAACCTCATCTTGAATTGTCACTCCCATAATTTCCACATATCATGGGAAGGACCTGGTGGGAGGTAATTAAATCATGGGGGCAAGTCTTTCCCATGCTTTTTCTCATGATAGTAAAGAAGTCTCATGAGATCTGATGGTTTTATAAAGCAGAGTTCCCCCACAAAAGCTGTTTCTTGCCTGCCACCATGTAAGATGTCCCTTACTCCTCCACATGACTGTGGGGCCTCCCCAGCCATGTGGAACAGTGAGTCAATTAAATCTCATTTCTTTACAAATTACCCAGTCTCAAGTATGTCTTTATTAGCAGCATGAGAACAGACTAATACAGGAGGACTATATTATTTGTCTCTAGCTGATGCCAGAAAAAAAAAATCTAAACACTTTCTGAACATTCACATAATTGTAAATGTTTGCATTACTTTTAAGGTGTTAAATCCAATTAATAAGCAAACATTAAAATTCCCACAACTTACCAGTCATCTCATAGTCACTTAATGAGGTTGTTTTTTGTCAATTATTAATTTGCAAGTCAAATAAATGATCTATTTCATTGAATCCTTGCCCCTACAGACCCAGAGCAGTTCTTAAAAGGAATTCACACCAATGTCTTATTTTGTAAATGAGGTATGTGGGAATCAAAGAGATGAAGCAACTTGTCAAAAGTCCCCCAAACAAGATTCAAGTTCAGGTCTACAGACTCCTACTCTAGTGTTTTCTCCTACATCATTCAATAGAATTACTTATCTTCTTAATATTTTGTTTTATATGGCAGTCAAAGATTTCTGTTTCTTTCTGAAGTGCTGTCACCATTATTTCCCTGTGGGACAGCATTATATTTTAAGGCTCATTTAGTTTATAGTGTTCAGGCAAACCAGACACATTTTCTCCAGATAGAATTTTCATAATGAGTCAGGGCTACCCCAAGAGGCACCTACTAATTGTCCCATATAATGCCTCTGGGTCCTAAATCCTTAGGCCCTGATGATGAAGGACCCAATCCCTTGTGCACACAGGGGTTCTAGGGTCTTCATGGAGACTACTCACCTCCGGAGCCTACACAGAAGACCAGAATCATGAGTGTTTGCCCCAAGCCTAAAGACTCCCATGTTTAGGCTATTGGAATCAATACTGCTTTATGAGTACATAGAAATTCACCTGCTAATATGACTGGAGAAGTCCTTGGAGCCCTTTTGTGCACACATATATTATTGAGTAACCTTGGTTCCCTAAAGTTCCTGCATTTAGCACTATTCCTTAAGGTCTCTTAAAACACCACCTGGGTTTAATGGGGTTAGCATTAAACATACACTTGTCAAATACAAATAAAGGTACCTCACTGCTAGGTTCAGGAAAGACAACTCAGCTAATAAATACTCATACTTCATCATTGACATCATACAGCAGAGACAGGAGCACTAAAGTCTTAAAAGCAGTCATGAATAATAAGCTCACAGAAGTGGAAGCTGGGTGAACCTGAATTATAGTTCTCAAACACCAAGGCAACTGCTGAGTAGACACCTACTTTGGTCAAGCATCTTCCAGTGCTCACATGTACTGACCCTGGCAAGATTCAATAGAAAAGGGGTAGACAGAAAGGATAATAATTTAGACTCTGCTGAACTACCAGGGGTGACATTGGCAGAAAGACCTGGTGGTTGAGGAGGTGCCCATAACAAAGATGAGTGCTTACAGTGGGTTTCTACTATGTTAGGCATCCAAAAAGGAGGATAAGAATGGAGGACAAACTGTCCAGAGATGCTCGGGTACTGGTTTTTACTTATTACATCAAATCAACTCAACAAAGGGGCCCCAGACCCAGAGAGAACATGGAGACCCTAGGGGCTGATGCAGCCACTGGGATGCATGAACCACTAGAGGAGAAACCATGCAGATGCAGAGGATAAGTGAACAACTACAGAGCACAGAATATAGACACTGGGGATGCACAAACCTCTAGGCATGAAACTGTGCAGGCATGATTCCCTAGAGTTGAGGCTGTACAGGCACTGGGGAGACAGGATTCCCTAGGGATGAGACTGTGCAGGCACTGGGGAGGCAGGATTCCCTAGAGATGAGATCATTCAGGCACTGGGAGGCAGGATTCCCTAGAGATGAGATCATTCAGGTACTGGGAGGCAGGATTCCCTAGAGATGAGATCATTCAGGCACTAGAGAGGCAGGAATCCCTAGGGATGAGATCAGACCCTGCAGGCACTGGAGAGGCAGGAATCCCTAGAGGTGAGTCCATGCGGACACTGGAGAGGCATGATTCACCAGAGATAAGACTAGGTAGACACTGGGAAAGCATAATTCCCTAGGGGTGAGACCATGGAGTCATTGGGGATTTATCTTCCTGTGCTTATTGCCTCTCCAGTGTATTTTGCTGATTTGCTCTTCTACAATCTTAAAATAACATTACTGATTGTAAACACTTTTCGGCTTAACAATTTAAAATATAATTTTTCCCTATACATTAGTTCATTGCATAATTGTAACATGTTGAATTTTAATTTTCGAGTTGAAAATATGTTAATATTTATCTTGTGATTTCTTCTTTTGCCCACCCATTACATTGAAATGTGTTGCTTTACTGTACTGTATTTGGGGATTTCCAGTTATCTCTCTGTTCTTATGTTTTAAACTGTGATGATCAGAGGAAAAACTCTGTATGATTTAATTTTTTTTAAATTAACTGAGTTGTCTTTTATACAACTTGGTGTTAAACCTGGCACTCGCCTTATCCTAGTGAACTTGAAAGGAATATGTAGTGTTCTATACTTTCAAATTAGATCACGGTGATAGGTAGTGTGGTCTAGATGCTCTGTCTTCACTGAATGTATTTCTTGTTTTACTAATCACAGGAAATGGAGTATGAAAATCTCCCACTATGTTTTTTGTTTTTTCTCATTTTAGACTTGTAAACCTTTCATGTATTATTAGGCACATACACATTTAGCATTTTTATCCTTTTCTTTCCTTTTTTTTTTTTTACTAATTGACCCTTTAATAATTGTGAAATGTCTCTGTCTCTCAAAACTTTCCTTGTCTTGAATTATACTTTGCCTTCTAGAAATAGGATCAGTCCAACAGTTTTATGATTAAGGTTTCCAAGTCATAATTTTCATCTGTTCACTTCTGATACATTTGTGTCTTTTGTTTAAGGTATATATTTTTAAACAGCATGTAGTTGATTCTTCCTTTCTTTTCCAATCCGATAATCACTGGTTTTAAATAGTGTATTTAGTCCATTTGCATTTGACTTAATTTAAATCTGTTTTGTCTTATGTCTACCATTTTCTTTTTGCTTCATATTTATGTATTCTTCATTCACTTTTCTGCCTTCTTTTTAATCATTTACGTAGTTTTTAACATTCCATCTTATGTATTCTATTGAATTTTAGCTATATTTCTTAGCTTTAAATTTTCAGAAATAGTATTAAACACTTACAATAGTGCAGTATTTTGTCCCTCCAGTTTGGATGCCCTTTATTTCTCTCTTTTATCTAATTACTCTACCTAGGATTTCCAATCCTATGTTGAATAACAGTAATAACACTGAGCATCCTTGTGGTGTTTCAGACTTGGAGAAAAGGCTTTCAGTGTTTTCTCATTCAGTATGACACTAGCTGTGGGTCTGTCATATATGGCTTTTATTATGTTAAGGTGTGTTTCTTGTATCCCCAGATTTTTGAGGGTTTCTATCATGAAGAATGTTAAATTTTATCAGTTGCTTTTTAAGCACCAATTTAAAGTGTCATATGATTTTTATTCTTTATTCTATTGATATGATGTATCACATTGATTAATTTGCACATGTTGAACCACCCTTGCATCCCAGGGATAAATCCCACTTGGTCATGTTGAAAGATCTTTTTAATATATTACTGAATTTTGTTTGCTAGTATTTTGTTGAGGATTTTTGCATCAATCTTAATGAAAGATACTGGCCTAGTTTTCTTTTATTGATATGTCTGCATCTTTGTCTGGTTTTAGTTTCAGAGTAATATTGGCCTTGTAGAGTAAGTTTGGAAGTACCCCCTCCTCTATTTTTTGGATTAGTTTGAGTAGAATTGGTATTACTTCTTCTTTAAATGTTGGGTAGAATTCAGCAGCAAAGCCATCTGGGTTCCAGTCATTTTTTTCCTGGGAGAATTTATTACAGCTTCAGTCTCATTACTTGCTATCAGTTTGTTCAAGTTTTGGATTTTTTTCCTGGTTTAATCTTGCTAGATAGTAAGTGTCTAGGAATTTGTCCATTTCTTCTAGATTTCCCAATTTATTGGCTTATAGTTTCTCAAAGTAGCCATTAATGATCTTTGAATTTCTGTGGTATCAGTTGTAATATCTCTTTTTTCATTTCTGTTTTTATATATTTGCTTATTTTCTTTTTTTTTAATTAGCCTAGCTAAAGGTTTGCAAACTATGTTTACCTTGTCAAGAAACAATTTTTTGGTTTATTTATGTTTTATATTGTTTCCTTTATTTCAAATAGCTTTATTTCTGCTCTGCTCTTTATTACTTCTTTTCTTCCACTGATTTTGGGTTTGGTTTGCTCTTGCTTTTTTTTTGATGCTGGAAATGCTTTTCAGGTATTTTAAAAGACTTTTCAGATACTTGAAAGGGTATTGTCATCTAAGCTGAATCTTTTTTTTAGGGAGGACCCCAAGCCCAGTAAGGCTGTGATATTTGCAGACTCATAGCAGTACCACCACAATAGTTTTGAACAATATCTGGGAGAATTCTCTGGATTACTAGACAGATGCTCTTCTTCCCTTCCCTTACTTTCTTCCAAACAAACAGAGTCTCTTTCTGTCTTCTGGGACACCTAAAGCTGGCAATAAAGTAACACAAGCATCCCTGTAGCTGCCACCACTAGAACTGCACTGGGTCAGACCTGAAGCCAGCACAGCACTGAGTCTTGCCCAAGACCTACTGTAATCACTCCCTGGCTATTACCTATGTTTGCTAAAGGCCCTAGGGATCTTTGCAAGTGGCAAAATCAGCCAGGCCTGTGTCCATCCCTTCAGAGCAGTGGATTCCTCCAGACCCCAGATGTGTCCAGAAGTACCATGTGGGAGTCAAGGGCTAGAGTCAAAATCTTAGAAATCTACCTGGTGTTGTACTATACTGTTGCTGAGCTAACACTCAAACCACAAGAGGTAGTCCTTCCCACTCTTCCTTCCCCTTTCCAAAAGCAAAGGAGCCTCACTCTGTGAACACTGATGCCACAGACCACAAGGAGTTCTACCAGACTACCACCAATGTTTCCTTAAGGCCCAAGCACTCTTAAGTCAGCTTGTGATGAATGCTGCCGGGCCTAGGACTCACCCTTCAGGGCAGTGGGCTCTCTTCTGTCCCAGGGCAAATCCAGAAATGCCATCCAAGAGTCACGTCCTAAAACTGGGGATCCTGAGAACGCATGTAGTGCTCTGGTTCCTGAAGGAAGCAAGTCTCAGAGGCTCATCCAAGGCCCTAGATGTAGTACCTGGCTATTGCTGCTGGTTGTTCAGGGCCCTAGGGCTCTTCAGTTAGCAGGTGATGAATGTTGCCAGGACTGGATTCTTCCCTTCAAGGCAGCAGGTTCTTTTCTGACTCATACTGTGTCTAAGAAATGTTGTCTGGGAGCTGGGGCGTAGAACAAGGGTCTCACACTCTGACTGGTACCCTAGCCTGCTGTGGCTGAGCAAGTATCTAAGATGCATGACAAAGTCTTTCCTACTCTTTTCCTCTCCTCTTCTCAGGCAGAGGGAAGTGGTCTGTTTTGGAGCTGTGAGCTACGCAGCCTGGAGTTAGGAGACGGGTAATACCACCACTCCCTTAGCCACCCCACTTCGTGTCTCAGTAGGTCATGTGTCCCCGCCTTCCCACAAATCCACTGTTTCTGGGCCCAGGTCAGCACTAGGACTTGCCTAAGAGTTGCAATCCTTACAGCCTAGACTGTCTTTCAGGTTTACTTAGAAACCCAGAGTACTTTGGCCTTTGGTAGTGAGGTTTGTAGGAACTCAAATTCAGACAACTGTGATGAGCAATGCACCCTCTGGCTAAGGCTGGTTTAATTGCTTCCTCCATGGGCAGGCATCAACTAAGTTTGGCTTGTTTTTGTTTTTTTTTTTCTGCTCTAACAAGACAATGCTGAGTTCAGTGCCTCACAGTTGCTGTGTTCTGCCTCTCCCAGTGCCAAGAGATGCTCTCTGCATCATGCCGTCACTGTTGGGGACTGCGGAAGGGGTGGCACTGATGAATCGGGACTGTTTTTTCTATATCTTCAGTGCCTCTTTCAGTGATACAGATATAAAACAAGGTACTGTGAGAGTCACTGATGTCTCATTCTTATGAAGGTTTTTTTTTTTTCTGTGTATATAGTTGTTAAATTGTTGTCTTTGCAGGTAGGACAATCAGTGCATCCTTTTATTCTGCCATCTTACTCTACCTCCTCTGAAATTTTCAGTTGTAAGAAGTGCAAAACAGTATCCCTTTTATATGAGTTCTGATAATAGCCCATAAATGCTCTGGTAGGAGAGGTAAAAAACAAACTGAGCACTTAATGTACCATCATATTGTGTTTTATAAGCTGTATCTAATGCTTAGTAAATTACCAGCATTTAAAATTTCCATAAGAATAAATGTAATATATCAAATAGCTCAATGAATAACGCCATCAAAAATTACTCATCCCAAATGGAACCGATTTTGTGTTTTATATTAATTATGAGAATTAGTGAATAATAACTGCTAATTTACTCATTTATTTTTCTTCTTTTATTGAAGATTATTCTGGTTTAGTGGCCAGGCTTAAGTAAAATTGGAATAGCTAGTGTAATTTGAAGACTCAAGAATTTTATCCTTTTTCTTCATTGATTTGTTTATTCCACATGTACCCATTGAGAACTTACTAGACGCTAAACAATATCCTAACTTCTGGAGACAAAATAATTACCAAAATAGACTTGGTTCCTGCTATCATAGTTTAAAGTTGAGTGGAGGAGAAAGTTAGTGATAAAAGGATCATAGAAATGTGTATGAAGTTTCAAGTGAGATACTCTGTGGAAGACATAATTTTAGCTAGAGGGGAGAAAAGAACTAAAACAATGCAACAAGAAAAAGAAGAAGAAGCCAATAAAAAGTTTATTGTGAGAAGAAGTTGGACAAGCCAAAGGTCTAAAAGAAAGTATGGCAGAGCACAGGGAGTCAAGGGAGCCAGCTACAAGATAAAGCTAGGATAGTCAGGGGTCAAGTTATTTGACTTTTGTTGGCCATATTAAGATATGTAAGATATGCCTTTTCTAACAATTGTGGGACACATGGAACATTCTCCAGCTTAGACCATAGGTTAGGCCACAAAACAAGTCTCAACACATTTAAAAATTTTGAAATCATCCAAAGCATGTTTCTCAGCAACAATGGAATAAAAATTAAAATCAATAACAAAAGGAAAATGGGTACATATGTGGAAATTTAACAACAGTCTCTTAAACAATCAATGAGTGAAAGAAGAAATCACAGAGGGAAACTAGAAAACAGTCAAATGAATGAAAATAAACACATAATATACCAAAACTCACAAGGTGCATCAAAAGCAGAGCTCAGAGGGAAGTTTATAGCTGTACATACCTACATTCAAAAAGAAGGAAGGTCTGAAATTGACCACCTAACTTTACATCTTAAAGAACTAGAATAAGAAAACTAAACCCAAAGCCAGCAGAGAGAAAATAATAAAAACTATATCAGAAGTAAATGAAATAATGAACAAAATATATTTCAAAAATTTGTATTTTAAAAAGAGCAGTAAAATTGACAAGTCATTACCTAGATTGACTATGAACAAAAGAAAAAAATTAACATTAATAAAATCAGAAATGAAAGAGAGGACATCACTACCAACATTACAAATACATATAAATAAGAAAGACTATAAGAAAATACTATAAATAATTATATACCAACACATTATATATAACTTAAATAAAATGGGAGCAAATTTCTATAAACACAGAAGATACAAAAATAGACTCAAGAAAAAATGCACAACCTAAATAGACTTATAACCAGTAAAGAAAGTGAATCAGTAAATTAAAAACCTCCCAAAAAAGCAATGCCTGGAACCAGATGGCTTCCCTAGTGACTTCTATCAATCATTTTAAGAAGAATTAAGAAGAGTTATACTCAAACTCTTCCTAAAAAATAGAAAAGGAAAGAACACTGTCTAACCTATTCTTGGAGGCCAGTATTATCTTGATTCCAAAGTCAGATTAAGATGCACTACAGGAAAAGACAACTATAGACCAATATCCTTTGTAAATACAGATGTAAAAATTCTCAAGAAAATATTAGCAAAGCAAATCCATTAGCATATGAAAAGCACTAACATCTGACCTAGTATAATTCACCCTGTAAATAAAAGAATGGTGTAACCATGAAAATAATCAATATAATACATCACATTAATAAAATTATGGAAAAATGCATTATAATCTCAATTGAAGCAAAAAAAATGGTAAAATGCAAACAATCTTTTATGGTAAATACATTTAATAAACTAGGAATAGAAAAAAGCTTCCCCTGCCTGGTAAATGAAATTTATGAAAAATTCACAACTAACATCATACTGAAGAGTGATGGTCTGAAAGCCTCTCCCCTAAGATCAATAACAAGACAAAAATGCTCATTTTCAACTGAGCCATGAAGAAAACAACTAAAAGACACCCAAATTGGAAAGACAAAAGTAAAATAATCTCTATTTGCATGTCATGAGCTTATATCTACAAAATCCTTTATAATCCATGAAGAAACTATTAGAACTAATAAATGAATTCATGTTACAGAACACAAGATTGGCATACAAAAATGAATTGTATTTCTACATGCTAGGAAACAATAATCTAAAAAGGAAATTATGAAAACAAGTTTATTTGCAATAGCATCCAAAAGAATAAAAATAATTAGGAACAAATTAACCAAGAATATAAATAACTAGTATACTTAAAACTCTAACATATTGCTGAAATAAATCAAATAAGACCTAAATAATAATAAGTTATATGGTGGTCATGTTTTAGAAGATTTTATATGGCAAGATCACAAAACTACCCAGGGTGATCTAAATATTTAACTGAATTCCAATGGCATTTGTAGAAACAAAAAGCCCAACTGCACATTTCTAGAAAATGGCAAAGATACCCAAAGAGACAAGATAATCTTGAAAAAGAACTAAGAGGGAAAATTCTCACTTCCTAATTTTAAAAGATACTATAAAGCAATGGTGATGACTTTGTCACTCGTATGAAGATAGGCATATAGACAAAAGAAATAAAACTGAGAGTCCAGAAATAAACCTAAAACCCATCTGTGACCAAGTGATTTTAGACACGTATACCAAGACTGTTCAATGAGGAAATAAGTCTTCAACAAATGGTGCTGGAAAAAATTGATAGCCACATGCAATGGGATGAATTTGTAACCTTACCTTACACTGTATATATAAATGAACTAAAAATGGGTCAATGCCCCAAATGCAAGAGCTAAAACTACAACAATACTAGAAGAAAGAATAAGTAGATCTTCATGACCCTGGATTAGCCATAGATTTTTCATGACCCCAAAACAAGAGCAAAAACAGAAAAATAGATAAATTGAACTTTATCAGAAGTAAATATTTCTGTTCATCAAAGGAAATTATCAGGAAAGTGAAATACACCCTGAAAAATGAAAGAAAATATTTTCATATCATATATTTGATAAGGGTTTAGTATATAGAGCATATGAAGAATTCTTACAACTCAACAACAAAAATCAGCCATTTATTTGAATAGACATTTCTCTAAAGCAGATGTGTAAATCAAGCACTTGAAAAGATATTGAACATAATTATCATGAGGAAAATAAAATTTAAGCCCACAGTGAGATATACTTCATACTCACTGGGATGGCTATGGTAAAAATAGGAGAAAAGATGATCAATGTTTGTGTAGATATGGGGAAATTAAAACTCTCATATATTGCTGGTGGGAATGTAAAATGTTTCAGCCACTACACAAGACAGCTTCCTGGTTTCTCGCAAAGTTAAACGTAGGATTGTTATATGACCCAGGAATTCCACTCATAAGTGGATACTAAAATTCTTCTGTAAGAACATTCATATCAGCACTATTTATAAGAGCCAGTGGGCAGAAACAGCCCAAATGTACATCAGCAGACAGATGAATACACAAAATGTAGTAATACCTACAATGGAATATTAGCTATAAAAATGAATAAAATATCAATATATGCTACAACATGAAGGAACCTTAAAAACATTACACTAAGGGAAAGAAGCCAGACACAAAAGGTTGCATTTTATATATTTTTCCATGAATGTGAAATATGCAGAATAAATAAGTCTATAGAGACATAAAGGAGATTGGTGCTTTCTAGGGGATGGGGATAAGGAAGAATGGGAGTCGATTGCATAATATGAGGTTTTTTTTTTTTTTTTGAGGTGATGAAAATATTTTAGAACTCATATAAGTCATGGCTACATAACATTGTCACTGTGCTAAATGCCAATAAATTGTACACTTTTAAATGGTTGTGATCAGCAACAAGCAGATCCGGTATCTGGAGATGCTGTTCCAGCCTTCCTTCCTGGGCATGGAATCTTGGTGTATCCATGAGACCACCTTCAGCTCCATCATGAAGTATGACTTGCATATTTGCAAAGATGTGTAGGCCAACATGGTGCTGTCTGGCGGCATTATCGTGTACCTGGGGCATTACTGGCAGGATGAAGAAGGAGATCACCACCCTGGTGCCTACCACCATGAAGATCAGATCAGCATGTCCCCAGAGTGCAAGTACTCAGTATGGATCTGCTGCTCCACTCTGGCCTCACTGTCCACCTTCCAGCGGATGTGGATTAGCCAGCAGGAATACCATGAGTCAGCCCCCTCCATTGTCCACCACAAATGCTTCTAAATGGACTGCAAGCAGATGCTAGCATTTGCTGCATGAGTTAATTCAGAAGTATTAACCTATGGCAAATGAATACACCTCATGCTAGCCTCACAAAACTGGAATAAGCCTTCAAAAAGAAATTTGTCTTTGAAGGTTGTATTTGATATCAGCACTGGATTGTAAAATTTGTTGCTGATTTTGACCTTGCATCAAGTTAACTTTTCCCCTTGGTATTTAATACCCTGTGCTAATATACTGTGGATATATTAGTGTATACATAAAAAACTAAAAATATATACAGAATAGTTTTAGTACTCGACTTTTCATAATAGAATTTGTATTTTCTTCTTTATAAGTTTGTGTATGGTTTATTTATAGCTTGTGTTTATTTTCTAACCAAAAAAACAAATTTCATTTTATTTTTTAAATGGGAAAAAATTAAAAGGTTACTTTAATCATGTAAGTGGACTGATAAGTTTTCACATTATAAAACTCACTGCAACAGATGTGCAGGTGCAGAGCAGATGTGCACAAAGAAGGTTGCAACAGCATTCCAGGCTGATGATTGTCTAGATTAGGAACGCAGTGTTGGCAACAATGAGGAGGGAATGGATTCCAGAAATAGTAGAAAAAAATGTACAGAAATTGATATGTTTAGTTATCCTCTACTCTCAAACGAGTACACATTTGGGATAAGCATAGCCACTTTTTTCTTTCCCGCCTACAGATATGAAAAACTGCTGGGAATGGGCAGCATTTTAAGTCAGTAACATCATAATATGATGAATGTGCCTGCCAGGATTCTCCAACCACAGCGTTCCCTGGTTCTCTGGGAGCCAAAGTAAAGAGGCTGGTTCAGGGAAAGAAAAGTAGCCCACATGGCAATGTTCCTCATGTCCAGCCCTCTCTTAAATCCACATCTAGCTTATAGATACCTGCTAGACTTATATTTTCATTATTAAATATGCCCATTATTTTAACACATTTCTCTCAGAAATATGTTGAATTATAGCCTTCTACAGGGGTAATTAACGAACCTCAGATATGTTAGCTTTACAGGCCATCCTTTTCACTGTAGAAAACGTGGAATGTGGATTGTCTGAGGCAGTTAGCATCTTCATTTCAGGACTGAAAACTGAAAATTCATTTTCCAGAACTCCTTGGCCCCTACAATTTGCCAGTAAGAACTACACACACCACATTAGGAAAGCAGAAGAGAAGGAAGACAGCACATATCATTGGCGGTGGCATCCCTTGGCTTCCAGTGCTTCTCCAGAGAATCACCCACAGTGGTGCTGCAGAGGCTGGGATTGGGTCTGTGTTTTTCCCATTATTCTCTTTTTTGAAAAAAGATAAACACTTTATTTCCCATCCATTTAAATAGTTGGATAATTTTCTCTATTAACTGCTGAGTGAACACATTCTCACTTTTCACTCCCTAAATGAAACTATAATCACTTGTGAGTTTTGTTTCTCATTTAATTCTATTCAAGTATTACAAAAATCAAAATGAGTAATTACTTTCCTGTTCCATAGCAATTCTAAAATATTAGGATTGTCTTCATGAACACCCTTCATGAACAAACAGAAGGAAAATCAAAGAGGCTTACTTTCTAGAAAAAAAATATAGGTACACTGCACATAAAGAAATAGTATTTATGACTGAAACTCAAATAATGTTCTGTGTCATCACTAACAGTTGCTAAAAATTTTTTATTGCATGTATTTAAAGTGTACAGCACAATGATTTTACATTCATATCCATAGTGAAATGGTTGCTACACTCAAGCAAATAACATATCCATCATCTCACATAGTTGCCTTTTTGTAGTAAGAACACCTAAAATCTACTCTCTTAGCAAATATCCGGTATAGGATACAATCTTATTAACTGTAATTCTCATAAATGCAGCTTTATTCCCTTTTGACCTACATCTCTCCTCCCCACCCTCCCCACTGTAAGAGTTAAAGAGGAAAGAACATGAAACCCAGCTGATAGTTAAAGGCAGGTTTTCCTTAGATAAAACATAGAGACACTTCTGGATGATTTTAGGCAGGAGTTCCTTCTCTTACAGACTAAGAGTACATATTGGTTTTAGGGTGAGGGGGCTTGTCACAAGCTTGGAATGTCTGTGTATGTGGAGAAGTTTACGGCGGGGTTGGAATCTCTCTGGGAGGCAGGGAGGTTACCTGGGGGATAGCATCTTTCTGGCCAGAGTGGGGTTTATCTTGGGGCTAGCATGTCTGTGTTCGGGGAGGAGGTTGGAACATTTCTGGTTGGAGATGTTATTTATGGTTTATGATCATGCTGACCTTGGCCATTAGGCTGATGCCCTTTGGATTTAGACATTTTTTTAATTAAGGTGAACTTTAGAATGAGGGGCTTGTCCAAGATGGCAATGCTCCTGCTCTGTCACCCACTCTCTGTTCCTGGTAACCACCATTTTAATTCTGTCTCTGTGTATTCAACCTTTTTTAAAGAAAAATTTTATATTCCACATGTAAGTGAGGTGATTCAGTATTTTTCTTTTTGTATCTGGCTTATTTTACTTAGCATAATGTCTTTCAGTTTTAATCATGTTGTTGCAAAAGGCATGACCTCCTAAGAAAATTATTTTAGTAGCATGATGAACTAAGTTGAATAGAACAGTGATGACTGGCAATGGAGTTATTTGTTAAATAATGTATTTGGAAAAAATTTACTAAATAGCAACTAACCAAAAATCTGCAGCACTACGTGTTGGACAATGATTATGATATTGAATAAGAAATGGATGCTGAAGGAAAACCACATCCCAGTATAATCATAATTACAACAACAACACCACTAACACCATGTACATACTATGTGTCCACAACTAGAATAGGCAGTCTCTATACGTTATCTCATTTAAGCCTCATAACAATACTGTAAGGTAAGCAGCTTTATCATCCCCATTTTACAGATGAGGAAACAGAGATATAGAAAGATTGTGTAACTGGCTCAGTAACAAACATCTAGCAAGTGATCATACAGAGACTGGAATCCAGGCCTAATTCCAGAGCACATACGGTGGCATGCCAGCAGTCTGAACAACTTCTAAAGGAAGCACGGGATAGGCAGGTGGCAATCAATTCCTTCTGGTTATACTAAGAAATTCTACCCAGAGAAAGTGACTTTGGATTCCAGACTGCTTGAATTTTTCTATACGCCTAAGAATGTGTAGGCATTCAAGATAGACAGACTAGAAGAGGCATGGAGATATAAAAGTAAATAACATGTAGACACGTCTAACTAAAAACCAGCATGGCATGCTACTAATCTAGGATGTGGCTGCAAAGGAAGTCAAAGTACTTCCTGAATCTAAACTAAGTTCCTTAAATGTCAGAGAGCAAAAAATAACATGCCTTATCCAGTTAAAATCTCATTAATTTTAACAACTAAATGCAATTTTGATATATACGTAAAGTTATAAAGTGGCCACAAGGGAAATATTTTCCAGTAGTTTGCATTCTTTCGCTAAATTGTTAGAAGTGGACAGGTTTGAATTTATAGCCACATGAATACATGTTTATCAACTGCATTGGATGTGGTCAACACTTCTTTCAAGAGTGAAATAAACAGAATATCACCTGTGATTTGAAGGTCATCAGAAAGCTCTGAGTGCCACAAGTTCTTTACACTAGCAAACCACCAAGAAAGAAATTCCCATAGTTAGAATCAACCTTTGGGTTTAAGACAAAGTTCTCAGTAAAATCACAACTAATGGCAAAAAGGATTGCAACCATGTCTACTAAAAGCATAAAATATTTTTTCCATTTCATGATTTACCTTAAAATTTAGTATAAATTGAAGATGATACTCTGTATCCTAGTCATAAATATAAAGTAACAAATATATCAAACTATATCATTTTTAAAAATTTCTCATCACAAAGTAAATTTAACACTTCGTGAAGAGGAAACTTATTTATCCTGTGACTCCATTAGCCTACATTTACTGGTCATACTCCAGTTTGAGAAGCAGCAGCTTAAGATGTTGTGTTTAAACACTCTTTACAGAGCCATAATTTTGTCTTCTGAGGGATTAACTGGACATTAGCTTTGAAATTAGAATAAAGGACCAGGCGAGGGGCAGCGGCCCACGTCTGCAATCTCAGCACTTTGAGAGGCTGAGGCAGGAGAATTATTGAGGCTAGGAGTTCAAGACAAGCTTAAGCAACATAGTGAGACCCTGTCTCTACAAATAACAATAATTTAAAAACAGCCAGGTCTGGTGGCTTATATCTGTGTTCCCCGCTGCTCGGGAGGCTGAGGCAGGAGGAACACTTGAGCCAGGGGGTTAGGGCTGCAGTGAGCCACGATTGAGCCACCGCACTCCAGGCTGCATGACACAGTGACACCCCGTAACAAAAAAATAAAAATAAAATTTTGTTAAAAGGACCAAAAGTAACAGAATATAGAAGTTGTACCTTTTAATAAGACTGTACAAAAGTTGAGTAAGGTCCTAATGACATGGTATTGCCAAGAAGGAAGACCGTACCATAGAGGAGTTTAGAAGACTTTAAGGAGGAAGAATGCAGAGGATAGGAAAGAGGAGAAAATGAAGGGGTCACTAGTTAATATCAGTACTGATCTTAGTGTGGAAGCCATAGGCTGTAACCACAAGGAAAGAGAATGATAGTTTCAACAAAGGTATTAATATAAATGGAAATATTAGAACAAAAATGTAAGCTTTCTTAAAGAGCAAAAACTTTATCACAACACATTCATTAATTGCAATATATAGCTTATATTTAGATCTTTATTAAGATAAAATTTACATATTTATAAGACAGGGCACTTTGAATATGAGTAATGGATATTTAATGATAATAAGGAGTTATTGTTTGTCTTGTGTGAAAATGCTATTGTAGTTATCTTTCTAAAATAATTCTTTAGAGAAACACTGGAATCCTTATAAGTAAAATGATAAATAATATGATATTTGAATTTGCTCAGAAGATGCTGGCATGAGCAGGAAAGTGAATAGGTTTATAAATTAAACAAGACTGGCCATAAATAATGACATTTGAGGCTGAGAGATGCAGTTTTATATGTATAGGATTCATTATAGTATTCTATTTTTGTATAGATTGTTTTCCATTAAAAATTTAAAAGAAGAACAGGGTGCAGTGGCTCATGCCTGTAATCCCAGCAGTTTGAGAGGCTGAGATGGGTGGATCACCTTAGGTCAGGAGTTCAAGACCAGTCTGACCAACATGGTGAAACCCCATCTCTACTAAAGATACAAAATTAACCAGGTATAGTGGTGGTCACCTGTAATCTCAGCTTCTTGGGAGGCTGAGGCAGGAGAATCGCTTGAACCCAGGAGGTGGAGGTTGCAGTGAGCCAAGATCATGCCATTGCACTCCAGCCTAGGTGACAAGAGTGAAACTCTGTCTCAAGAGAAAAAAAAAAGAAGAAGGTCGAGCACAGTGACTCACACCCGTAATCCCAGCATTTTGAGTCCCCAAGGCAGGTGGATCACTTCAGACCAGAAGTTCGAGACCAGACTGGCCAACATGGCAAAATCTCACCTCTAGTAAGAATACAAAACTTAGACAGATTGGGTGGTGCACACCTGTAATCCCAGCTACTCTGGAAGCTGCAGGACCAGAATCACTTGAACCTGGGAGGCAGAGGTTGAAGTGAGCTGAGAATGTACCACTGCATTCCAGCCTGGGTGACTAAGAGAGACTCTGTCAACAATAAATAAATAAAGGAAATACAATAGTAATTGGAAGGTGAGAGTAACATTTAGAAGCTAGAGGAAAGAGTACTTGGGGGAGATATGAATGGGGGGAAATCTAAAAGAGTAGGAAAATGACACTGTAAAAAGGGAGGGTTGGAAAGAAAAATATGTCACAATATGAGTATTATAAGCTTATTAAGCAATCTAAGTAAGATATTAACACTTCACAATTTTAGCTAGAAAATACTCAAAAATTAATACTTCACAATTTTAGCTAGAAAATACTCAAAACTCTTTATTAAATTCCATATGTCATCATTTGGCCTGGGTGTGTCCTTTGTAGAAAATGCAAATACAGTAGTTTACTGCCCCTTGCAGTTCCCTGAGCAGCAAGTGAAACAATTTGCCATTTCCTGGGAGTCTGTAAATCCTTACCTAGGGACTGACCTCTCTCTACATTAAGTTGATCACTAGGTTTACTGCTCTGAGTTCTGCCCATTGGAAGTATGGACCCTATCCAGGACTCTCAAAGCTACTCTAGTAGGGATTTCTATACTAAGCATGGCATTTTAAATCCTCTATTAGATGGCTACATGGGATCTCCCACAGGTGAGAGCTGAGGGAGAAGTGTCAGTACAACAGAGGCCATGTGTGGAGAGCTAAGCTACCTATTTCTGTCACTTCCTTGTGCCCCCTGGACCTGTTTGGACATGATCCGAAACACACTGTTTCCAATATGTGATAAATTGCTGCTGTGCTCACCCAACCTTAGGATCTGTTGGATGGCAGCCCCCAGTCTGTGATGGGCATTCCAGTGACCAAGTCTCTTACTGTCTAATGCCAGGTAGTCTCTGCTGAGGTCTAGTTGCACACCAAGTGCTACTTTTCAAACTGTCCTGAGACAGAATATCAGAAGGGTCTGAAACAGCTAGCTAAAGTGATGCTGTCAAAATCTACATCATGGAGGCAACCTGCAGAGATAATCAACTCTGTGGACATTAAACATTTAAATACATATCATTTCAGCTTCCTCATGGGTGATCTTCCTTTAGAGTTTTATCCTCATACTTTTTGGTAGCACAAGCAGCTTCAAGGGTGTAGTCACTTGACCTAGCACTGACAGAAAATAAACCAGAACCCTGCAGCTGAGAAATCAGAAAAACAGTAGGGAAAAGAGCCATGGCTAGTCCCCAAACCTGCCTTTTTTGTGCATTTTACTGAATTGAAACGGTAATTAAAGTTGTCCAGATGCTGTCGTTTCAGGGGAGCACTAAAGTAGAAAACACAAAATTGCTTTAATTGCCTTGAGGTGATTAAATTTGGAAGTAATGGGCTTTCCGTCAATCTTCGTTCCTCTTTTTAGAAGACAAACCACTAACCTTGTTGCATTCACATGAAGATCAATCTGTATGAGCTGTGTGTACGTGTTTAAATAACTGCAGGCAGGTTATAAATCTAATCTACTTTTGAATTCTCAGTGAAGTGCCCCCAAGCTTTCCTATTCATCCCACAATAACAAATCCCTTTTCTAGTTCTGCCTTGCTAGCTTAGACACTGGGTCTCATCTGGGTGCACACACAATAGCAAAACCATAAAGATAAACTCTCTGAGGTAGAAAATCTTTAGGTGTCTCTAACGTGTAGAGGAGATTAATGGGGTCAGTGTTAAAGTGGCTGTCTCTAATGAGTTGAAGACTCCCATCTGTGCTATATCCTGATATGGAAGAAGCCAGGGAGAACAGAATCAATAAGATGAGATGGCCTCTTCATCAACATTAACAAAACAGTAGGGTAAACAGAGGGTGGGCTAGAGGGAGGGGCCTAAGCTGTTAAGGTTCAGCCGAATAACTGAAAAACAAACACAATGAGAAGTGTTAATTCAGATATTCAGTGACAAGTTTAACTGTTAAAAAAATGAACTCCTTTGAATAGATAAATACTAACCAAACACATTCTACTTCCCCAAAGAAAGATGTCCATCAGTTGGCAAGTTAGTGTTTCCTTAAAATAAAACACACCATGTATTCTCAGTGTTAGTGGCACCAGTGTTTGGTGATCTATCACTGTTATTCGAATGCTGGGAGACTTGGCTTCTTATTCTGCAGTTTGCTAATGCAGTATAGGTATGTTGTCTTCTCCCAAATGCAAGGCAAAGACGGATCCAAGTTGAACTTAGATTAAAAATTCAATTGAAAGTAAATGATTATGCAGCAATGTTTATGTTTCAGGTTAAATTATATTCATAAAATCTATGTTGGGGCAATATACCTGTGACAGCAATATAAATACCTATTGGAGTATATACTTGTGACACTTACAGAATGCTATATGTGGAAGATTTCAGGTATAAAAATAAATTACAATACAAAAAAATGTTGTATTTACCACCTACTTTAATACTTATGGAAGGAAAATTTCACTTTTTTGGCTAATATTTGGGATTTATTTGTTGTATTCCAACTCAAAGCACTGAAAAGTGATTCTCAGAACTGGAAGGAAATGCATCCTTGAATTTTCTACATTTTTTCATTTTTTGGTTCAACTAGACTAGTCTAACTTCACTCTCCAATTCTAATGAAATATTATAATAGACATTAACACCTGCTGCAGATTGATTAGGTTCTTCAATATAAAGCGCCCGGGGCAATGGTTAATTCTAAGGAAATGTTCATTGTCAGGGCAGAAACAAAAGAATTTTTTGTGAATCTAGCTAAGACCTGTCATCCTCAATAACAGTAGTTCTTAGGAAGAAATAGATGCCCAGACCATTAGAAGAGGGAAAAGGAATAATAATTTAATAAGAATTTTATGCTTATGGGAAGAACCATGCTTACAGAGAGGGGCACACTTTTTAGTAACCTCTGAGATTAATATTTAAATTTGATATTGTGTCATAATAAAATATTTTTCAATTCGACACAATTAAACATATATACAAAAGTATGTTTTTATAACTGATCTGAAAGTATGTTAATTTATATTTTAAGAAGCAGGAAAACATAAGCCAGTAAAATGTTTCCAAAGCTCATGTTTTCAAATTACATGACTTATGATTGCACTTTTTCCTTGAGAAAGTAATCACATCCTGACTTGATAACTGGAAATATATTCTTCCACTCAAGGTTGCAACAAGACCAGCAAACCTGTGGAAGGCCATGCAGATGAAATTTGCTCAGTGGTAAAATAAATTGTTAGTTGTTTCCTGGTTTAGCTCAACTAAGTACAGCATTAGACAAGAAGAACAATAAATACCAGTAAACAGAGAGGGCAAAATGTTGAACCCAATGTCAGTCAAACGTCTCAGTCTTATAAATATTTATTATACTGTCCCCAAATACAAGTTTCTTTAAAAATCATCTGTGCTGATGTATTTGGCAAACACCTTCTTGAGAGAATAAATCTGATGACCTATGACTAAAGAGATCATGACAATCATATTAAATAAATCAATCCACAGCAGTACTAGTCTGATCTTTTTCTTCCTTCAACTTCATTGTGACATTTGAACATGTTGAAGGGAAAGTAAACAACCCTGTCTCTCTCCTTTTACACCTCAGCTGCTCTTCAAAGCATCAGAATATATGATTATTATGTGCTTATATCTAGAGAGGATCCTTGAAGATATTAAGGAATTCAGTAGAAATATGTGATAAATACATATATAATGGTAAAAAGAAAAGAAAAAAAAAAGCTCAGAGTACTTGGAGTCAACACACTCATACCTGAAACCTGGGCTCCCAAAGGTCACAATCAAGGTGCCAGCCAGGGTGGAGTGTCATCTGAAAGCTAGACTGAAAAGGAATCTATTTCAGCCCCTGTGGCTTTTGGGAGAGTTCAGGTTTTGTTTTTTTGGTTTCTTTTCTTCAAGACTTATTTTAAGTTCAGGGGTACATGTGTAGGATGTGAAGGTTTGTTACACAGGTAAATATGTAATGTCCTTCTTTATCTTTTTTTTTTAATTTTGTTGGTTTAAATACTGTTTTGTCAGGAAATAGAATTGCAACCCCTTCCTTTCTGTTTTCCATTTGCTTGGAAATTTTTCTCCTTCCCTGTATTTTGAGACTATATGTATGTTTGCACATGTGTACCCTTGCCTATGGGTATCTTTTCTGTTTTCCATTTGGTTGGTATATCTTCCTCCCTCTCTTTATTTTGAGCCTATGTGTATCTTTGAACACCAGATGGGCCTCTTGAAGATAGCATGTCAATGGGTCTTGGCTCTTTATTCATTTTGCAGTTCTGTGTCTTTTAATTCGGGCATTTAGCCCGTTTACATTTAATGTTAGTATTGTTATGTGTTAATTTGATCCTGTCATCATGATTCTAGATGGTTATTTTGCAGACTTGTTTATGTGGTTGCTTCAGAGTGTCACTGGCTGGTCTCTGTACTTCAGTGTGTTTTTGTAGTGGCTGATAACCATTTGTTCTTTCCATATTTAGTGTTTCCTTCAGGAGCATGCAGAAGCAAGGCAGGCATGGTGGCAATGAATTCCCTAAACATTTACTTGTCTGAAAAATGATGTCATTTCTCCTTCACTTATGAAGCATAGTTTGGCTAGATATGAAATTCTGGGTTGGAAATTTTTTTCTCTAAGAATGTTGAATATTGACCACCAATCTCTTCTGGCTTGCAGTTTCTAAGATGTGTTGCTAGTCTGATGAGTTTCCATTTGTATATAATTTGGCCTATCTCTCTGGCTGCCCTTAACATTTTTTCTTTCATTTCATCCTTGGAGAATCTGATGATTCATGTGTCTTGGAGTTATCCTCTCATGAAGTATCTTACTGGAATGCCTTGCATTTTTTGAATTTGAATGTTGGCCTTCCTTGCTAGGTTGAAAAAATTCCAAGATGATATCCTAGATGATATCTTGAACCAAGATTCCAATTTGGTTCCATTCTCCCCATCTCTTTCAGGTATCCCAATCAGTTGTAGGTCTAGTTTCTTTACATAATCCCATATTTCTCAGAGGTTTTGTTCATTCTTTTTTATTCTATTTTCTCTATTCTTGTCTGACTCTCTTATTTCAGAAAGATAGTCTTCAAACTTTCAGATTCTTTTCTCTACTTGGTCTGTTCTGTTATTCACACTTGTGATTGCATTATGAAGCTCTCATGTTGTGTTTTTCACCTCTATCAGGTCAGTTATATTCCTCTCTAAACTGGCAATTCTGGCTGTAAGCTCCCATATTGCTTTATCATGAGTCTTAGCTTCTTTGCATTGGGTTGTGACATGCTCCTTTAGCTCAGTAAAATTCATTATTACCCACCTTCTGAAGCCTACTTCTGTCAGTTCAGCCAATTCAGCCTCAGCCCAGTTCTGTGCCCTTGTTGAAAAGGTGTTGTGGTCATTTGTAGAAGAGGCACTCTGACTTTTTGTCTTTTCAGCATTTTTGCTTTGGTATCATCTCATGTTTGTGGGCTTATCTGCCTTCAATCTTTGAGGTTACTGGAATTTGAATGAGGTTTTTTGGGTCTTTTTCATTGATGTTGTTTTCTATTTGTTTGTTTATCTTTTAACAGGCCACTCTACTGTAGGGCTGCTGTGATTTGCTGGGGATTCACTCCAGATCCCAGTAGCCTTGACTTTCCCATACCTGGAGGTATTATCAGTGAAGGCTGTGAAACAGCAAGGATGGCAGCCAGCTCCTTCTTCTGGAAGCTCTGTCCCAGGGGGGTAGTGACCTGTTGCTGGCCCTCACATACCTGTAGGAGGTGGCTGGAGACCTCCATGGAGAGATCTCATCCAGTCAGGAGGAATGGGATCAGGGATCTGTCTAAAGATGCAGTCTGGCTGCTGTTTGATAGAGCAGGTGTACTGCATTGGTGGAGGACCCTTCCTCATTCAGAATGTCTGAGTCTACCAAACCACAGAGATGGCAGCTGACCCTATCCCAGTAAGCTCTGTTCCAGGGAGATATCAAAGCTCTGTCCAGAGAACCCTTTCTGGAGTGTCTGAAGCCCACACAGGAAGGTCCCACTCAGTGAGGAGGAATGGATTCAAGGTCCCACTTAAAGTAGTCTTGCCACAATTTGGAAAGGCAGCTGTGTTATGGTGTGGAAGACTCTCATCTGAATCATCTGTATTTTCCACAGCCAGTAGGCTGGAGTGGCTGAGTCTCCTGAACCACAGAGATGGTGGCTGCCCCTTCCCCTGGGAACTCATACCCATCTCAGTCAGACTCCAACCCACTGCCTTTGGCTGGCTGGGATTCCAAGCCAGTAGGTCTTTTTTTTTTTTTTTTTTTTTTTTTTTTTGAGACAGAGTCTCACTCCATCACCAGGCGCCAGGCTGGAGTGCAGTGGTGTGACCTCAGCTCACTGCAACCTCCACTTCTAGGGTTCAAGCAATTCTCCTGCCTCAGCCTCCCGAGTAGCTGGGACTACAGGTGCGCGCCACCACGCCCAGCTAATTTTTTTGTATTTTTAGTAGAGACGAGGTTTCACCGTGTTGGCCAGGATGGTCTCGATCTCTTGACCTCGTGATCTGCCACCTCGGCCTCCCAAAGTGCTGGGATTACAGGCATGAGCCACCACACCCGGCCTATGCCAGTGGGTCTTAACTTGTGAAGTTTTGTGGAAGTGGAGCCTGCAGAATGATGCTGATTTGCTCCCTGGATTCAGTCCCCTTCTGAGGGATATGAACAGATGGACTTCCCACCTTGCCCAGGATCTAAGGCTGGAGTATGTAAAACTCCTGGGTCTTGGTAGGTGCCCAAGCAGCTGCTCAGCTGAGATGCCACACAGCTCTGCGTATCTGACCTAAGGCCCTGGCAGCATGGGCTCCTGAGGGACTCTCTTGATCCGTGAATTGCAAAGACCCATGGGAGAAGCATAGTTTCCTGGGCAGGGTCACACAATCACTCACCACTTCCCTTGGCTGGTGGTAGGGGTTCCTTTGGTGCCATGCCACTCCCACGTGGGCCGTCATCCTTCCTTGTTCTTCTTTGTTCTCCGTAGGCCTAGTTATTTTCCTAGTCAGTCCCAATGCCAGAAACTGAATATTTCAGTTGAAGGTGCTGAATTCACTCACCCCTTTTCATTCTTCTCTTGGAGTACTGCAGACTGCAGCTGCTTCTAATCAGCCATCCTGGGAATTCAGTTGTTTAAGAGCTGTTAGACAGAGGGCCTCCATTCCCACCTGACATTGGGTCAGAAGCCACCCTCCTTTCCTGGACATTTAGCCTCTCCAACAAGGCATCTTGCTTCATCACAGTGCACAAGCCAAGAAGGTACCAGAGAGTTGACTAGCAAAACAGAAGTCACAATCTTATGTCAATCACAGAAGACATTGCATTACTTTTGCCATAGTTTGCGGGTTACAAGCAAGTCATAGATTTCACCCAAAATCAAAAGACAGGATTTCATAAGGGCATAAATATTAATTGGTGGGAACCATCTTATAGATTCACAGCCACACATGGTTTCCTCTGTCGTGGGATTGCTGTGACTGTTAAGTCAGTCAGCTCAGAGTAAGCATTTTGTAAATATTAGTTCTTGTCCATTGTGAAGGCATTTTCTCTTCCTTAATTGTTGCTGTACCCAATTTCTTTTGTTGGAGCTCTGCACATACATTTTCTCAACTACCTAGGTTTTCTTGAATTATGCTTCAGAGATTGTTTCAGGTAATTACTGAAATTCCTTTCCTAGACAGACCATTTTTCTAGATGCTTTCTTAGTGAACTAATTGAAACAGGAACTCCTTAATGGACTGGGGAAGAGACAATGGACAGACCATGAACAGAGACAGAAATAAAAGGAAATGTATAGCTGTAAGGAAAGCAATAGTCATTCCTTGGAGGAGAAAATTCCTGGAAGGTTTGCAAGTAAGGCATAATACAAACAAAATTTAAAAATAAACTTTAGAATCATATCTGGAATTGTATATAAATCTACCACTGAATAAATGTGCTTTATTGGACAAATTGCTGTATAACTTCTCTGAGCCTCAGTTTCCTTATCTGTAAAGTAGATCAATAAAACTGTCACAGAGATGTGACATGGAGCTAAGATGAGATAATCCTGGTAAAAAGCTTCACAAAGTTCTGGAAACATGGAAAATATTCAGTAAATTTTGTTATCATTATCATCATTATTGTCATCATCGTTATTAGTGCAAAATGACAAGTTGGGATCAGATTATAGAGAACCTAAAATTGCTGTACTCAGAGAAAAGGTTTATTATTCAGAAGATAACAAAAAGCCATTCTAGATTTTTCAGAGTTCCTATTGTCAGTGTATCTCAAAACTCACTGTCTAAAGGAAGTGTAACAATATTTTTAAATATAAAGAGCAAAACCTAAATTATTTTTTTCAGAAGCCAAGGACTGGGGTACGAGTGGGGAGAGCTGAGTTAGAGTATGTGAATGAGTAAATAATTACTCACTGGCATGGCTTCTCTATTTTTCAGTTTTGCCTTTCTTGTACTTCTTTGTGAAAACTAAGATCTGAAAAGTGCCATTCATGAAGTGGATCACGGGTTGATTCAGTCTTGCAGAAGAACCAGTAAGTGAACAAAGTCAAACTCACTTTATTAAATTTCCATCTAAAAAGGACATTTGAACAAAAACAAAACAAAAGGCTGTGCTCAGGTGTCTGCAGGTTTGTGAATGGTAGTAGAGGTGGAAATGATAGAAACCAGATGAAGTGACAACCCTCAGCAGCTTGTTTTGAACAGCTGCTCTAGGCAGACAGGGGTGCTCAAAAGTGTCCTAGCTTCTCTCGAGTGCTTTGTCATTCTGTTTCTCCTTTAATATCTTCTAACATGTGCCAGAAAAGATTAAGAAACCTATCTATTCATGCACAAAAATGAGGAATGATTTTATTCGCTTCAGCTTTATATCTGCATGGTCTAAGCCAGTAAGAGATCACAAAGGCTACCTCTCCCCTGCGAGGGATAACAAAGGTGAGAATCACTTAAAGGTGTAGTGCACCACTTGAGGAGTGACATCAGCACACACTCAAAATCAACAAATCTTTGAAGAGCTCTTGAGGTAAGATTCTACCATTTTCCCGAATTCCCTTTACATAATCACCAAGGAGAAAGCCAATTTCTACTCAAACACATATAGAGGTAAGAAATTCCTTTTCTTTTCTGGGCAACCAAGTCCATTTTCAGGCAGTTAAGATGTTAAACAGGATTGCCTGGTATGGAGCTAAACTCGGCCCACCTACAACTTACTGGTACTAGTTACATCCTTCAGAATCAAACAAAGCATGTGCTATTTGAGTCACAATGCAGCTTCCATGTTCATTTTTCATTGGCATCTTCTCTGGTACATCATGTGTGTGTTAGTCCATTTGTATTACTCTCAAGGAATACCCGAGGCTGGGAAATGCATAAAGAAAAGAATCTATATTGGCTCATGGTTCTACAGCTCTACCAGAAGCATGGCAATGGCATCTGACTGGCTTCTGGTGAGGGCTTCAGGAAGCTTGCAGACATGGTGTAAGGTAAAAGGGGAACGGCATCTCACACAGCAAGAGAAGAAGCAAGAGCGAGAAGGGAGAGGTCCCAGACTCTTCTAAACAACCAGATACCCTGTGAACTAACCGAGCAGGCACTCCCTCATCACCAGTGGGATGGTGCTAAACCATTCACAAGGGATTCAGCCCCATGATCCAATCACCAGACCCCACCTCCAACATTAGGAATCTCATTTCATGGAGGTGATGAACATCTAAACCACATCAATCATTCATATTTCCTTTATTTTTTAGACATCATGCTTGTGAGACGGTTTACCTCTGAGAACAAGAAAGAAGGTAGAAAACCCACTCTGAATCTAGCTCCTAGGGCCTAGGCTGTAGTGTCTTATAATGAACAAGAACAATCCAAACAATAACATACAATATCACCAGGTGAAGACAGAAACAACACCACTCCATATTCAACTCCGAACAAGGAACAAAAGCTAGGATGCTGTACCACCATAAACCCCTTTCTCCCTGCTGACAGGAGTGACTATTGCTTCTTTACCAATTTCAACTCTAGCTCCACTTCATTTATCCTGGCTCCTAAATGAAAATTGTTCAGCAGACTTCATCTTCATGGCAGCATTAGCCATATAGCCAAAAGGTGGAAACAACTCAAATGTTTATTAAAAGATGAATTGATAAACAAAAATGGTATATTTGTAAAATGAAATTGCCCAACCATGAAAACCATATGAACTGACACATACTACTGCACTGATTAACCTTGAAAACATTATGCTGAGTGAAATAAGCCAGACACAAAAGGCCACTTTTGGCCACTACTGTATGAGTCCACTCACATTGCAGAAGAACCAATAAGTGAACAAAGTCAAACTCATTTTATTAAATCTCCATCTAAAAAGGACATTTGAACAACAACAAAAAGACTATGCTGAGGCATCTGCAGGTTTGTGAATGGTAGTAGAGGTCAAAATGTATCCGGAAGGTCCAGAATAGGAAAAGCTAGAGACAGAAAGTAGATTAGGGGTTGCTTAGAACTTGGAGAGAGATGAGGGTGTGAAAGTGGTAACTGAAGGGTACAGAGTTTCTTTTGGAGGCAATGAAAATGTTCTAAAATTGGTTATGGTGATGGATGCACACGATTGTTGCAGAAATAAATAAAAACCAACTGGCTATTTATCCAGAGCTTGCTACAGCAAGGGAGTCAGCCACCAGTACTTGTGTTTGGCAGACTCTCAAAAGGCAAAGCAGCAGGAACTCCCTGATTGGAGGCTGTTGGCTTGGACAGCTGCTGACAGACTAACACAGAAAAGCCTCCTATATAATTGTTTAGGGGTATATATTTGGCTTTCTCTGGCTGGTCCTGAATTGAAAGTGAGGGCAAAAATTAGGGAAGCTGGAAGTTTTTAATCAAATGCTGGCCATTTAGGGCTGATCTTTATTGGAGTCAGTAATCGGTTTCCTGGATTGCTTATCAGAGAAAGTGGTCTTACTTCCTATAGGTTTGACACAGAGAGCAGGCTGGCTTCCTGGGCAGGTTACTATAGATAATGGGTTAGTATCCTGTACTGGCTGCTACAGACTGTGAGTCACAGTTCATTTTTTATATAGTCTGGCCTTTGTTCATATGAATATTCAGTCTCTCACTTTGAGTATACTAAATGCCATTGAATTGCACACTTTAAATGGATGAATTTTATATTATATGGATTATATTTAAATAAAAATGTAACAAATTCAAGAGGGGGAAATATACTTCAATCATCAAATTGCATCTGATTCCTGCAACATCCAACCCAGAAGCAACCCTTGCTTCTTTAAGCTTTTCCCAAAATCTCCCAGTATAAGCCCAAATTCCTACAATAAATCCATTCTTCCTTCTTCTTGCCAAAATGTCCATGGTTTGTATGCTGATACCTTGCCATAACAAGTTATTAAACTAAACTTTTGACTACTGGTATGTTATCAGAAATCTTTAGGCACTGGGCTTTAACCCTACTGCAGTCTATCTGCTCTAACAATATTAAGTCTGTACATATCCTTCTTGCATCAGTTATTGATAGATCTTTCACACATATCATCAGATCAGCACAGAAACAAGCAACATTGCCACCTTGCTCATTCTTGTCACTGAACTTCCGTTGTGAGAATGCCATCTGCTATTTTTTTCTGAAATATCTATCCTTTTAGAAAATAAGAGCCTCAAAGCAAAAAGAAGTACATTATTTTTCCCCACAATCAGGCCCTTTTTTGGGGAACCATTAAAAGACTAATCTAAAAATATTAATAGTCATGAACCACAAAATAATGTTTTGCTTAACAGTGAACTGCATGCATGAAGATGATCCCATAAAGATATAATACTGTATTTTTACTGTACCTTTTCTATGTTGAAATAGGTTTAGCTACACAAATACTTACTACTATGCCTACAATATTTAGTACAGTAACAAGCTGTACAGATTTTTAGCCTTGGAACAATAGGCTATACCATATTTCCTAGCTGTGTTGTAGGCTATAACATCTAGGTTTGTGTAAGTTCACTCTGATGTTTGCACAATGAAGAGAACAGCTAATGACGTGTTTTTCAGAACACATTCCTATCCTTAAGTGATGCATGATGGCCTGCATGCGTGTGTGTGAGTGTGTGTAAAACTATATTTCTGAATTGGCTGCGAGCCCATATTAACTTCCTTGAAGCAAGCATTCATATGGAAATGGTCAGACACAAGGAAATTGAGAATCAATACTGAATAACTTAAGTTACTTATTAACTTTATTACATTAGCAGTAGTACATTCATTTCAATTATTGATCTAGCCTACTAATGAGACTTGGCAAAGCTTCTTGTATTGTCTATAACCTAAATGCAAGAGAAGAAAAGTCAGGGAAAGGAAAATATTTTTTTCATCCGCCTGGCCTTCTTCAGGCTTAGGAATTAAGAATTTCATTTCTTCAAACCATCAGGAGTTCCACCAGGTTTTCAGATTCAAGCTATCAGCAGTGCTTCTTCTATTTAGAGAGTAGCCCACAGTTAATGTGCTTCCTGCATTAAGATTGTTCATAAGCAGAATATTAAAGACCCAGGCTATAAAATGCTGACGCTGGCTAAACAAAGTGTATCTTATAGAAAGAGGTGAGAGGCTGAAAGTAGAGAACCTGCTCATATTCTGCCTAAAGTATTTGGGTGGCCTAAATTATCTGCCCTCACCCAGATTGTCTAGGGCAGGCAGTCATACATCCTCAAACCCTCTAGTCCAATTCCAGGCTAGAACTTCAGCAGAGCTCCTGAAGCAGTTACAGCTGAGTCCTAGAAGTAAGAAGAAGACAAGAGAACACAAGTGCACATTTAATTTTTAATCTCAGGAAAAACGAGATTCAAAATGAAGCCAAAGAGGTCCACCTCTTACATGGAGAAGCAAGCATATAACAAACCAATTCTCCCAAAAATAACAGCTGTACATTCTGGGCAGAATATAAAACACAGCTACTTGAGACCTCTGGAGACTGAACAAAAGTATACAAATTATTAAATGAGGTTCAAAACTTGAAACAACCTGCCAAAATAGAGATTTATGTAGATTTTTCCCTGTGGCAAGATGGTTACACAGCAGTGCAAATCCTGATAGAATATTCACCATTTCCTCCCCCACCCACCAGTCCCCAGATGGAGTTTCGCTGCTGTTGCCTAGGCTGCAGTGCAATGGCGAGATCTCAGCTCACTGCAAGCACTGCCTCTCCGGTTCAAGCGATTCTCCTGCCTCAGCCTCCAGAGTAGTTGGGATTACAGGCACCCGCCACCACGCCCAGCTAATTTTTTTGTATTTTTAGTAGAGACAGGGTTTCACCATGTTGGCCAGGCTAGTCTGCAACTCCTGACCTCAGGTGATCCACCCACCCCGGCCTCCCAAAGTGCTGGGATTACAGGCATGAGCCACCGTGCTGGGGCCCATCCACCATTTTTCAGATCAGAAGACCCAGGACAAAGAACTAGGACAATTAGGTCCACTAGCAAGTGAGAAGAAACCCCTAAAATAGAACCAGTGAAGGGAATCCCAAATTCTGATACACTCAGGTTAAGTCTCTAGCTGATCCTTGTGTAATAAAAAGAAAGCAGCATCAAGCTCAGGATTAAAGTATTGACCTAAGATCTGAAATTTCACCTCTTTTCAACCCCTACAGACAATTTCAACTTCAGTATGAGTCTAATAAAGTTAACTGACTGATTGAAAGCAATCAATGCTATTTTTCAGAATAAAAGAGAATCCAGAATTATATAATATTTACAAGGTCAAGGATTCAATTTAAAATTACTTATATATGATGATTCAAGAATATGTAATCCATACCAAAGGAAAAGACAATCAAAGTAGAGAACTCTGTTTTGCCCCCAATGTTGAAATTATCAGACAAAAACTTTAAAGCGGTTTTTATAACCATGCAAGTGAGGTAAGAAAAAATCTACTCTAAAAAAGAAAATAGAAAAATTGAGCACATATGACTGAGAAGAGAGTCAGGAAGTAGAAGCCAAATAAGTAGAAATTTTCCACTTCTAAAAAAAGAGATTCACAAATTCACAAATGTAAGAATCTCAACCAAATACAATTTGGATAAATTTGAAGAAAACCATACCTAGACATGGCCTAATCAATGACTAGCAAAATAAGGAGAAAAAATTTAAGGCATAGAAAATTACAAACAGGGAAACTACAATTCAGAACTCTACTACTGACTGCTCATCAGAAACTATGCAGGCCAAAGCAAAAGGAAACAATATCTTCAAAGTTCTTTTTCTTAAATTCAACCCAGAAATCTATAAGCATCAAAAATATTCTTCAAGAACAAAGGAAAGGAGCACTTCTGGAATAATGGAGTAAAAGCTTTCAAATATCTTCTTCTCTGTAAAAATAGAACAATGAAGCAATTATTAACATCAACTTTTTCATGTCTCTGTGAATTAATCAAAGGCTTCCAACAATCAAAAGTAGTATTTATTCCAGAAAAGTAGACAATTTTCAGTATAAACTATAAATTCTGTGGCAGTTTAACTTGCCTTATTCCCGTTCCCCTCTCTCCAACTCCACTAACAGCCTTAAAAACCAGCAGCTAGGCCAAGCGCGGTGGCTCACACCTGTAATCCCAGCACTTTGGGAGGCCGAGGTGGGCGGATCACGAGGTCAAGAGATCGAGACCATCCTGGCCAACATGTTGAAACCCCGTCTCTACTGAAAATACAAAAATTAGCCGGGCGTGGTGGCACGTGCCTGTGGTCCCAGCTACTCGGGAGACTGAGGCAGAAGAATCGCTTGAACCCAGGAGGTGGAGGTTGCAGTGAGCCGAGATTGCAACACTGCACTCCAGCCTGGGGACAGAGCAAGACTCCATCTCAAAAAAAAAAAAACAGCTTTGCAACTATAGGCCTTGTAAAAAAACAGCAGCATAGCAAACATTGGTGGGGGCAGAAGAACTTTAGTGCTCCCACAAAAAGCCTGACTCCACAGACTTGTCACTATTTGAAAGAATACCCCAAGCAAATGCAGAGTCCCTAGGCAGAGGGAATGTATTAGTTCAAGCTAGTTAAGGAAACCACCTAATCATTAGCTGACCACTAAGCTTCAGAGCTGAGAATTAAGTGGCTGCTAAGATCAAAGAATATACACTAGTCAAGGAAAGTCATTAAACTAACAACAACAATAACAAAACCAAGACAAAATGGCTACAGCAAAAACCCCGGGATGGATGTCTCCAGCAGAGCATCCATGTTACCTTACTTAAAATGCTCAGTTTTCAACAACAAATTATGAGAAAGTGAAAGGAAGTATGAGCCATACACGGGGAAATAAAGCAGTCAATGAAAACTGTCCTAGAGGACGCAGAGACAGTGTATTCATGAAAGAAAGATTTTAAATCAGCCATTATAAATACAGTCAAAAACAAAAGAAAATGATACCTAAAGAATTAAAGTTTAAGAATGATGTTTCACCAAATAAAAATACCAATAAAGACAGAGAAATTATGTTTTAAAGGAACTACAACTAAAATAAATATTCAAATATCAAATTCAGAAATACAATTTTAAAATAAAGAAGTATCACATATGTAAAGTTGGTTTAGCATTTGAAAATCAATGTAATTCAATATATTAAGAGATTATTGGAGAAAAATCATATTACGAACTCAAAAGAAAGGAAAAAGGCTTTGACAATAATTAACATACGTTTGTAATACAAACTCTTTTAAAACTAGAATAGAAAGCTTTTCATATTTAATAAGGGACAGTTACAAAATATCCACTACATATTGTACTTAATGTTAAAAAATTAAGCAACTGAACACTTTCTTGCCTAAGAATAGAAACAAGGTAAGAATATATGTTCTTTTCACTTCTATTCAATATTGTACTAAATAGAGTAATGCTTAGATAACTAAATATTGTACTATGTTTAGCAGTATTTCTTGTCCCTATCAGTTATATACCAGTAGTAACCCCTGAGTCATTACAACCAAAAAATGAGAAAATGCCAATGTCCTCTGGGGAGCAATATTACCTCCAGTGGTTAATTACCACAATAATGCACAAAAAACAAAACAAATTACAAATTAAAAGGTGTAAAACCATCCCCATTTGGCAGATAACATGTTTGTTTCCATAAAAAGTCCTCAGGAATTTACACAAAAATGCTAGTAAATTGGGCCAGGTGTGGTGGCTCACGCCTGTAATCCCAGCTGTTTGGGAGGCTGAGTTGGGCAGATCATGATGTCAAGAGATAGAGACCATCCTGGCCAACATTAAAAAAAACTACAAAAATTAGCCAGGTGTGGTGGTGTATGCCTGTAGGCCCAGCTACTTGGGAGGCTGAGGCAGGAGAATCACTTGAGCCCAGGAGCTGGAGGTTGCAGTGAGCCAAAATCACACCACTGCCCTCCAGCCTGGGTGACACAGTGAGACTCTGTCAAAAAAAAAAAAAAAAAAAAAGCTAGTGAATATAGTAAGGTGACTAGATACAAAGGTAATGTATAAAAATCCATTGCATTATATATTAGAAACAATTAGACATTGAAATTAGAATAGCAACTTATAGTGAGACAGAAACATAAAATAGTCATTAACAATAAATATAATAAAAGATGTAGAAGCTTTTTCTATGAGGTATTGCTGAATTCTACATGGAGAACATTGCTGACAGAAATTAAATGCCTAAATAAGTGGAAGGATGTACCATGGTCATTAATTAGAATAGAGCAAGCCAATCAGTCATTCCCACAATATTAAACGATGTATTTGTTTAAGAAAACTTATTTTGAATTTCCCTAAAGTTGTCTTGTGAGATTTGATGATGACATGCAGGTAACGTACTTGGCATAGTATCTGGCATACAGTAAGCATGCAACAAATCTTACCTATTATTATTATTTAATTACTGCTATAAAATTCCATCTGTCTTCTTCCAGCATTAGCTTTCATTTTTAAAAGTAATAGAAACTTCTACTTCCTTAGATTTTTTGAAGATCTTGCTGAATCTGAACAGATAGGCTCTTCCCACCTTCTGTACTAACTTGGAACACAGAATGCTAGAGCTGGCCATATAAAGCAGCTAATTAATTTCCATGACTGAGTAAATGAGTTGTGCTGGCTTCCTTTACAGGTAGGGATGAATTTCATAACAAAAATCAGCCACATCTCCCTTGTCACATTTCTTGGCTACTAATCTCCTTCAGAAAAAAATAAAATAAACTCAAAATACATTTTTCATGAACCAGAAGCACCATAAAAATTAAGAAACAAAAAATCTTGGAACCATTTTTACACTTTAATAGTATAACATAAAAATTATTATTCAGTGCATAAGTAAAATTAGGCAATGAAGAAAATCTATATAAATAAAATATCTACGGATATGAACCACTAGTGTTTTTAGATCTAGATTTCTCTGAAGAGAGATCCAAGTTTGATAAGACACTTTTTCCCACCTCTTTATTAGAAAAGCTTTTATGGAGTCGGGTCTCATAATAACTAATTTCACTTCCTAAGGATTTTCTACATATGATGAAGCAAAATTATGAATCAAGATTTAATATGAAAAGGTGAAGAGAAATGATACCGTTGTAATAAAATAAGCTAAAACTTGGAGAAGGATCAAGAATTTATCTTGTTCAGCCTTTCTTGGGACCCTCATTTGACCTGCTCAAGAAAACCAAAAAGAAACAAGCTATGATGGGTAATTTCTTTTGGAGCTAAGTAATGGAGCCATTATGCAATGATAAATCAAGAGAAGAGTCTTTTCCAGTAACGTGATTAGTAATTCCAGGGTCAGAGGCAGTGGCAAAAAGAGGATCTGATGACGTAAGTTTATAGCCTTCAAGGCCTAATCACGTCTGCTACTAAGCTAGCTCAGTGGTATCATTTTTATTATACTAGCAAGCAACCAACCAGCTGGGTCAAAAGGGGAAAAACAAACCTGGGGCAATTGTGTTTGGCCACAAATACCTTATTTTGTTTGGTAGCAACTGAATAACAACATTTCTGGTGAGCTGCTAATGAAATCCTTTTCTCTTAGCATCTAATCAAAATTCACAGCCAGAAGCAACATGGAATGAATATTCCAGCTAAAACATTAATTATTCTGGTGATAAAATTGCCTCCACAGTGGGCTTCAAGCAGACACATTTTGTGACCAGAAATGCTTAAAACATCATGTTCACCCTTTGATGTTTGAACATTTCAAATTAGGAAGGAGGGAGGGCAAGTAAGGCATCTATTCCCCAGCAAGGCCTAGTGGGCATTATGAACATCAGAGAGCAAAGCATGTGCATTTGTAGCTGTGTCCTTCCAATTCTGGGAAGAATGACACTAGATTTCAAAAGTTGTGAGCATAGGTACTTAGCCAAATTTAAAAGATTAATAGTTTTATCCCCATTTAGTTAACAATAAGTAGATTTCAGTTGTGCTATTGCTATAGACTTTACCAGGAGAATACCAGTATTTGTTAAAATTAGAACAATTTTATAACTCTTTATTTATTGTAAAGTTTTCTCTAAATGCAGATGTGCCATTGGCAAGGTCATGAATATACAGTATCACAGGCAGCACCATTATCAGAAAGAAAACACTTCAGCACTCTTAGTACTTGCAGAGTTCTGGGCATGGTGATCTGGAGAGAAATTCAATATAATTTACCCACCATCTGGCCTATGTTCAGCTTGTTTTCTTATGACAACTATACATGGCTTTCAACTGTCATTTTAAGAACAATTTTTAAGGCCAATAAGTAATGATAGATGCTCAGAGTTCTAGTTGGGAAAAGATTTGTTTAATATTGATGAGAATAATAATATTAATAACAATAATTAGCAATCACTGGTACCAGATACTTTAGTAAGTGCTTTACATGAATTATATAATTTAATCCTCACATTAACCCTATAATAGGCAGGGCACTGGGTCTCAGGCCTATAATCCCAGCATTTTGAGAGACTGAGGTAGGAGGATTGCTTGAGTCCAACAGTACAAGACCAGCCTGGGCAACATAGTTGGACCCCTATCTCTACAAAAAAAAAAAAAAAAAAATGAAAAACATTAGCCAAGAGTGGTGATGGCGCACACCTGGGGACCCAGTTACTCAAGAGGCTGAGGCGAAAGGTTCTTTTGGGCCTGGGAGTTTGAGGCTGCAGTGAACCATGATCGAGCCACTGCACTCCAGCATAAGCAACTGAGTGAGAGCCTGTTTCAAAACAAAAACAAAAAACAAAAACTCTATGATGATAACATATCATTGTGCTTATTTACAGATAAAGAAACTTGATGCTTAAAGAAATGTGTAAGTTAGGTCACATAGCTAAGAAGTTGAGGAACTAAGTTAAAAACCTATGGCTAAACGAGTTCAGAGTTCATTTTATCTCTACACTCTTGGCAGATAAATAGCAGCAGAAATGAGTCTAACTAGCAGGCACTGAGTTGACACCATTCCAGGTTTTTTAACTTATTGAATTCGCACAATTCTGAGATACATTAATTCTATTATTATTATTTCCATTTTACTGAACAGAGGATATAGAGATACAAACAGGCTATTAGTTGACCAGGTCAACATAGCTATCTAGTGGTAGAACTGGAATTTTAAAACTCTGTTGTCAAGTCCATATTATTTGGTGAATGATTTCAAAAACCATTATTCTTTGCTTACAATGTTTCCCATGGTTTTCCGGGCAACTGGAAGATGTATACAATTACCTTTTCCTATGGTATGAATTTCAAGGTATTCTGCAATGTATTTTTATGAGGATAAAATAGACTGAGGATCAAAAAATAAATAGCCTAATTCTGATTTAGATTACATTAGTTATAACCAGTTTATTTGACCTTGATGTGTCTTCTCCTTTTTCCTGATCTTGATTTCCTTGGTTATAAAATGAAGGAGTTATACTAGGTGACTTGGAAGGATCCTACAAGTGAAAACATACCAA